>CM076688.1:133110938-133328438 GCA_038501925.1 Xenopus petersii | reverse complement strand
ACAATTTGCAAATTAGTTTTTTATTTTGTAGTTGTGGTTTTTGAGTTATTTAGCTTTTTATTCTGCAGCTTGCAATTTCAGCCATCTAGTTGCTAGGGTCCAAATTCCCCTAGCAACCATACACTGATTTAATAAGAGACTGAAATATGAATAGGAGAGGCCTGCATAAGAGTCTTGCACGGAACCAATTTGTTAAACCCAAACCTGCATACTTACTCGCTACACGACCCGCATCCGCAACCCGATCCGCCACTGCTGACCATCAAGAAACAGGAAGTGCTGTCATTATAAACCAGAAGTGACATCATTAGAAGTAGGCGTGATCCGAAAAAGGAGTAAAACAGGAAGTGCTGTCATTGTAAACCAGAAGTGACCTCATTAGAAGTAGGCGTGATCAGAGAAAAATGAGTAAGACCCGCGACCTGCAAACCCAAAGAACTGCTGACCCGCGTCTATACCCACTCCCGAAACTTCTATCTGCAGAAGTTTTTGCGGGTACCCGACCTGCTGCAGGACTCTAGCCTGCATAGAAAAAGGAGTAATTAAAAAGTAGCAATAACAATATATTTGTAGCCTTACAGAGCATTTCTTTTTTAGATCGGGTCAGTGACCCACATTTGGAAGTTGGAACTAGTCAGAAGAAAAAGACAAATGATTTAAAAAAAACTATAACAAATAAATAATGAAGACCAATTGAAATATTGCTTAGAATTCTGTTACACAATTAAGGTTAACTTGGAGGTGAAACACCCCTTTAATCATTTTGGTATCTCCAAGTTACACCGTACCCTGGTATAATAGGCATTTGCCATTAGCTGTTTGACATCCATTAAACTGCAGTTGATTAAGAATTCCTACACTTATGTGATCACTCATCTCCTTTAGTATCCCTGTTTTTGTCTGGCATATGAAAGCTGCAGTTATTTTCTATATCCTGTATTAATATTGGGCAGGGTTCAGGCCACTAGCATGAAATAATACAGCAGTAGAGCCATAGATATTGCACATACAGGTATGGGATTTGTTATCTAGAATGCTCGGGACTTGGGGTTTTCCAGATAAAGGATCTTTCCGTAATTTAGATCTTCATACCTTAAGTCTACTAGAAAATCATGTAAACATTAAATAAAGCCAATAGGCTGGTTTTGCCTCCAATAAGGATTAATTATATCTTAGTTGGGATCAAGTACAAGCTACTGTTTTATTATTACAGAGATATGGAAATCAGTTTTAAAAATTTTGGATAAAATGGAGACTATGGTCTTCCGTAATTCGGAGCTTTCTGGATAACGGGGATCCGGATAACAGATCCTATACCTGTACTTGCAGTAATTAAAATGAAGAGACTTACAAACAAGTCTATATTTTGCCTTTTCATACTCCGTCGACCAATTTGCTTATTATTTTTGCCTCGCTCTGTTCCGCTGCCCGTTATAAAGTGTCCGTTTTTCGGAATCCCTTTTAGGTATACAAGAAGTTAGGACAAACACATTTGGCTCTGATGAATTTCTCCTGGGCCATGGACCTGGACCCCAAAGGTGCTAACAATCAGATCAAAGAGGCGATAGACAAACGGTACCTGCCAGACGATGAGGAGGCTGTGACCCAAGAGGAGCAGATCAGCGAGTGTTACCCCTATGAATCAGGTCAGGAGATGGCAGCTAGTGATTGGGATGGCATTGTGGTTTGTTCCCTAGTGACATGCAAGTGCTCTGTAATCCAATCATTAAAGGGGAACTATCGTGAATTTTATATAAGCTTCAGCATACTGAAATAAACTTTCTAAATACAACTAGATAAAAATTCCATACCGTTTTTGAAATAATCAAGTTTATCTTCACTATCCCTCTCTCAGCATCTGTTTCCCCTCATTCTGTCTTCATGCAGCAGTTGGGTGTCAGATATTCATTGACAGTTAGATCCAATATATCTTATGGGGGGGGGCTCCTTTTGCCTAGAAGATGTATTAGAGCTCACTCTATTAAACTCACCAGACATCATGTCTCTCTACATGCAGAATATGTGCAAAAGGCAGTTATTTTGTTTGTACTATTTGAGTGAGCTCTAATATATCTGCTAGGAAAGGAAGCCCCCCTATAAGATATATTGGATCTAACTGTCAATGAATATCGGACACCCAACTGCTGAATAAAGAGAAAGAGATGCTGATAGAGGACTAGTGAAGATAAACTTGTTTATTTCTGAAACAATGCAAAATATTTAATGGATTCTTACTTCAGTATGTGGAAGCTTATATTAAATTTTCATTTTTGCGATAGTTTCCCTTAAAGTTGATCCTTTTCTAACGTGTCCGTTGTTCCCTTGCAGTGGCCACTGATGAATCACAGGAGAGCAGTATGACGGACGCAGACGACACACAGTTGCACGCTGCTGAAAGCGATGAATTTTAACTCTTCCTGCAGAACTTCTGGCACCTGGGGGGGACGGGGGGTGTTTGACTGTTATTTTAATTCACACCACCCTGGCTTCACACCCTTGCCTTCTCCGACACCTCTCACAGGCCATTTTGTATCACCATCGCCTCTTCCATCATTATTTTTGTTTCCCGTCCTTCTGATTTTAATGCCCCGCAGAGAATTAAAGACTGTGCAATATGGGGCAGTGTTCAGCGTCCTCTCTCCCTCGCTTTCTTTCTTTCTCTCGGCCATCGGGGGTGGGTTTGGGTTGGCTCTTTTTATTTATAGGAAACAATACTCGGAGCCCACAAGGTGTTTTTTGCTAGCCTAAAAAGAAGGTATGCTGTAACACAGACACTTCGCTGCCTGATTGAAGACTTTGCAGGATGGAAACTGACCTGTACTGCTGGTCAATGGCTCCGTAACAGTCTCGGATTGGATACATATTTTCTCAATTGTGCCTGCCACAGTCTCCTTTCAGCCTTCATGCCCCACTCTCCCTTTTAAAGGCACAATTCTCCCTTCTAGTCGCAGTTCTGAGCTTCTAAATGATTCCCTGCCCGGGTGGAATCCTAGTAGGATGGACATTGAAGGTTGTGCCTGGATAACATTTATTCAGCACTTAATTCGGAGTATCGGCCATTATGACTGAGCTGCTATCTACCCCACCACGTGCTTCAGTGCTGATGAGGACAAGCCATAACCTGCCATTTGACCCCTAATAATTCCCCCTCCTTTGCTACCAGAGCAGCAGGTTGTGCAGTGCCCTGCATGCTATGAAGTCAAGAGCTGCTTGCTATTCAGTCAAAGCGTAAGTATATTTATGGACTGAAATCTTTCCTCTGCAAATGAGGGCGACGGAAGTATGTAACGGCCCCTGCGGCTGGGGCAGGCGATGAGAAGCTTTACTGTGAGTGTATCATGTGATTGGCACATTTCCTATCCCTCTCTGTTATAGTATCTTATTAGTAAATGTAAAATTGATGAGGGAGCTATTCTAAGAACTTTTGTCATTTACATTCATTATTTATTGTCTTTTTATTCCAAGATATTAAGGGATACATGTACTGTTAATATGAATGAATTTTGTTCCAACAGCGCCACCTGCTGGTCAGTTTCCCACCAGTCTGACCAGCAAGAAGTTGTCAGGAGGAAAAAAGAGGCTGATGTTCTTCTGTTTAGGAATAAAATCAGAAACATTTCTCACATCTTTCCTAAGCAGAAGAACATCAGCCTCTTTCTTTCTCCTGACAACTTCCTTGACTACTTAGTGGTCAGAAACCGGTGTCGCTGTTGTAACAAAATTCATAAGTCTTAACAATACATGTATCCCTTAATATCTTTGAATAAAAGGAAAATAAATAGTCAATGTAAATTACAAAAGTGCTTAGAATAACCCCTTCATCAATTTTGCATTCACTTATTTTAAAGGTTTTCTTATCCTTTAACCTTCTTCCTATCCTCCCTCTTCCTTTTCCACCTTCATTTGTGTTTATTCTACCATCGTGCAGTAGCAGATGCTACCCCCGACCCCCAAAAGTTTTCGGGCAGTTCGCGAGGATACTGTGTTATCGCTCAATCTCTGCTCCGGTTCTCTACCCAAAAGTTGTTTTTTTTCAGGTATTACTCCGCTTACATCTGGTCCCATATTAAGAAATCGCAGGGGGAAAAAAATGGATTCCCCAAACATTGCAGGCATGATGAGAAATGGCTTCCTCTACCTTCTCTCCATCAAAGCCAAATGAAGGACTCTGCTGTATGGCTCTGGGCCCCTCTCTGCCAAGAAGGGGTCCCTGTAACGTGTGGCTGTGATTTGTCTTTTTATTATTTTTTTTTGTTTTGTTTTTTTTTTATTTGGGGAAGTGTACAGTGTTCCATTATATTGGATGGGAGGCTCCTGTTTAATATATTTTGCGAATCATTTAAGGATGTAAAAAATAAAAAAAAAGAATCCAAATAAAAACTTGTTTTAAAAATGTCCCATTAGAGATTACTGGATCCGTGTGAAAGAAACTCTAAGATGTTTCAAAAGGTTGGACTGGACATGGGGGGGGGGGACGGTCCCGTTCTGATTGGACTATTTCACATTGTTCGTGAGATTCAGATGGATGCGAAAGAAACATAACATCTGATGCTAAATTAACGGTGCGGAGGTTGGCCCAAAAATGGCTGCTATCATGGATTTGGGTCGACCTCCACACACTGAGCCGATCTTATTAAAATCAATAAAGATGGAGCAGATCTGCTTCTTGCAGGCTGAGAGCAGTGGAGCTTACACTCTGTCTGCCCTTGCCCTTAAAGGGGTGGTTCACCTTTAAATAAACTTTTAGTACAATGTAGAGAGGGATATTCTGAAACAATTTGCAACTGGTTTTCATTTTTTATTATTTGTGGTTTTTGAGTGATTTAACTTTTTATTCAGCGGCTCTCCAGATTGCAATTTCAGCCATATGGTTGCTTGGGTCCAAATTTCCATAGCAACCATGTATTGATTTGAATAAGAGACTGGAGTATGAATAGGAGAGGCCTGAATAGATAGAGGAGGAATAAAAAGTAACCATAACAGTATATTTGTAGCCTTACAGAGCATTTGTTTTTCCGATGAGGTCAGTGACCCCCATTTGAAAGCTGGAAAGAGTCAGAATAAGGCAAATAAAAAAAATAAATACTGAAGACCAATTGAAAAGTTGCTTAGCATTGGCCATAATATACTAACAGTTAACTTAAAGGTGAACCACCACTTTAACACAGTTCCTGGTATGGTTCAAGAGCACTAGACCAGCAGGCACGGTGATTGGAACAGGCTTATGTACAGCCTTTTTCCGAACCGCAACCCACCTGGCATGTTCTTTTGGTTTCAGGCACCTGAGACGGTTTAGGGGGATCATCACTGAGGACAAGATTCCCTGGGGTTCACTTAGATATAGATATCTATAGAGACCTGTAACAGGTCCAGTTGTGAGAATGAGTGTTTGTGCAAGAGTCATAGTGTTGGCCACAATACTCATTCCCATCCATAGTCACTGTAGTCTAAATTACCTCCTACCGAAGAACCTTGAGAAATATCTGTTCTGTAGCCTTGAAGACTCTGCCCATTAAGAAACCAAGTGGTCAAGCTTATTGACCCTCCCAACAACAGAACCACCACTACCACTGATGGTCTTCAGAAGCTTCCCTAAGCCACCATGGACTTGTGACTTGAAGTGTCTAATCTAGAAGGAAACGTTTCTCTTGGCAAAGACGTTGTCCACGCTGTGGTCCATTTTCACATCAATTAGGACATTGTGGTCAACCCTCCCAACAACAGAACCACTACCACCACCACTGATGGTCCTCACGTCTTCAGAAGCTTCCCTAAGCCACCATGGACTTGTGACTTGAAGTGTCTAATCTAGAAGGAAACTTTTCTCTTGGCAAAGACGCTGTCCACGCTGTGGTCCATTTTCACATCAATTAGGACATTGTGGTCCTGATTTCAGAAGAAGAAAAACTCTTCTGATATCTAGAACAACCCTAAGAAATGCCGACAGAGCCTTGATTCACTAAGGACACTCACAGTCACAATTGTGAGTCACGGCCTCTTGGAGAAGTAGAGAATATCTAAGCGGACCATTATGAAGTAGTGTCGGGCACTGTGAACTTGACATGGCACCAACTTGGTAAAAGATGAATGGATTACCAGTGAACTATTTTCTTCTGGATCCCTACCTAATATACCCCTTTCTTTTGTTGATTAGTTGACATCACTATTTTGACCTGCTTATTGGTGTTCATCTGAGAAGAGGAGACATGGGACATACTGGATGGCTAAAGCTACACCGTCTTCAGTAGTCCTGCCTCCTTGGGTGTCCAGGCATGTCTTTTTTTTTCCTCTCTCCGTGGTTCTACAAATGAAGAAGAACGATGTTTACATCTGGAGTCATTTACAAGAAAACGCAGGAAGTTGTGGGGCGAGGGACAGGAAACACACATCTAATGTCAGGCGAAGGTTTTTGCAACTTGTTTATTAAATTAGCAGCAGTATAAATAGTTTGTCTTTGCTTGTGCAGAAACATCTGCCAGCTGCATACACGATTTGCTTCTGTTCCACTGACCTACCCAAAGCTAATGTGGATTTGGAGGGGATAAGTCGCAAATAAACATAGTTCTTCAGATGTTGCCGAATTCCAAATGCCAAACGAACTCCACGAACTTTCCTAAAGTAACAGTGGGAGTTGTGGTTTTGCTTTATCTGGTATAACTTATTACTGTAGATTCCTCTGCTCCTCGTTGGGAAGTCCAAGAGACACCATGAAGCTACATCTAATTCTTCAGTTTCAGATCTTGAAGATTGTAAATCACCTTTGGGATGGCACTTGGAGCGATTAGTTTTCTGAAGTTGCCTTACGAGGAAACTTCGGGCGACTTTGGAAACAAATCGCTCAGAGTGCCATCCCAAAGGCAATTTACATTTTAGCCAACGGGAAAGCAGAGGAGATTAATCTCCCTGAATCTGCCTGTACCCTGACCCTTACTCTACAAAAGGGTAATGGTAGGGGGAGCAAACTCTGAGACTGACAGGGAGCATGGAAGCGAGGTGAGGGCACCATTGGATCCATTATCCAGAAATCTCTGAATTAGGAGAAGGCGCCTCCTACAGACGTCATTATAATTAAATAAATAGCTCACATTTTTACTGTGTAATAATAAAACAGTCGCTTGTACTTGATCCCAACTAAGATATAATTAATCCTTATTGGAGGCAAAACCAGCCTATTGGGTTTATTTCATGTTTACATGATTTTCTAGTAGACTTAAGGTACAAAGATCCAAATGACAGAAATATATCTGTTATTCGGAAAACCCCAGGTCCTGAGCATTCTGGATAACAGGTCCAATACCTGTACATGATCCAAACTAAGATATAATTAATCCTTATTGTTGGCCAAACAATCCTATTGGGTTTAATCAATGTTTAAATAATTTTTTAGTAGATTTATAGTATGGAGATCCAAATTATGGAAAGAGCCCTTATCTGGAAAACACCAGATCCCAGGCATTCTGATAACAGGTCCCATACCTGTACTTGATCCCAACTAAGATATAATTAATCCTCATTGGAAGCAAAACCAGCCTATTGGCTTTATTTCATGTTAACAATATTTTTCTAGTTGACTTAAAGGAGAATTCAACTCGTGATAAAAAAAACCCCTACCCTCCCAGCCTACCTGCCCCCCCACGCAAATGCCCCTAATTTTCTACTCACCCCACTCTGCAGATTCTGGCCTTGGACTTCACGGGCGCCATCTTCTTTCTTCTGTGTTTTTCGGCGCATGCGCAGTTGGAGTAAATTTCAGGTCCCGAACCACTGCGCGTGCACCGGAATTCACGAAAATATCCGAAACTTTTCCGGTTTTTCACGGGACAGTCCTGATTATGACAGTTCAACCCGCAGTCTCGGATTGTTACTGAAATGTCCCGATTTTCTCTTTGCTCTCCTGCACCGAACAGCCAGAAAAAGATCCAACGTTTCTAAAACTCAATTGGCTTTTGGCACAGAGCCCTGAATATGTGGCAGGTGCACTAAGATACATTTGTTACAATTTAAGATAAGTCAAGAAACACTTGTAACAATTTAAGATAAGCAGGTCTCTTGGTGAAACTGTCACTTGCAGTTTTAAAGGGCAATTCACCTTCATTAGCAAAACTGTTATAACACATAAAACCACAGAAATATGTTCAAACTTTCATGGTAATTAGGGGGTGTGGCCACAAACATGGGCATGGTCAAAATATTTTTGTCCCTCTCTCTATTTCCAAAATGTTGGGAGGTATGTTTTGGTGCCCCAACATATCCAGAGATTGCAATAAATGTTGAAATTGCTCATTATTTGGGCCAGTCCTATGTCTCCTGGGCTGCAGGGTCTGCTCCCTCTGTAGTTACACCCCTGGAATGAGGCTACTAGTACTGGGGTGTGGGTGGTGTAGCTGACAGTTGCTCCTGTAAACTGCCGTACATTGTTGCTTGTGATGGGCAGCTTAGGTTATAATTGCACTTGAGCTCTACAACTCCTCAGAGCATGCTGGGAACTCAGCCACTGCAGTGTCCTTTTGTAAGGGAGATCTCATCAGGGTCACCGGGTATAATTTTCGAAACCAGTCAAAGTCGGCTACAAAACCAGCCCAGAACTAGCCGAGAGGCACTTCAAGAGTAGCCCAATATGTGCCTGGAAAAAAACAAATATATGAAAATATAGCTTTTTCAAATTTTTCACTGTGACGCAAAACAGGTCAGATTTGGGGTGTAACTATAGAGGGGGGCCCATGAGGTACAAGAAGCCCCATAAGGCCTAATACATGGTTAAATAATGGTAAAATAAAAACTACATTACCCAACATGCATTGGGAGACACAGGCTTGGCACATTAGGGCAAGAAAAAAACTTTCCAAAGCACAAACTAGCCAAAGGCCCAAAAAGTAGCCCAATTTGGCTGGAAAGCAGCCTGGCAACCCTACATCTTATATACAGACAGGGGCACCCCCTAACCAGGGGTGTAACTATAGAGGGGGGCCCATGAGGTACAAGGGGCCGCATAAGGCCCTAATACATATACAATTTCAATAAATATTGGCAAAACAGCTCAACCTCAAGACATTTTGGTGGCAAGAAGATTTTAACCCAAAATTGTCTGAAATAGAGGAAAGTCACCGGAAAATGAAAGAATGCTTAAAGGAAAACTATACCCCCCAAACAATGTAGGTCTCTATTAGAAGATACTGAGTAAAACAGCTCATGTGTAAAACCCTGCTTCATGTAAATGAACCATTATCATAATAATATACTATTTTAGTAGTATGTGCCATTGGGTAATCATAAATAGAAAATTGCCATTTTAAAAAATAAGGGCCGCCCCCTGAGATCGTAAGATTCACTGTGCACACATACAAACCACATGTAAGGTCACATGAGCCAATTAACAGACAGAGTTCTGCCTTTTGCTTCCTCACTTCTTCCTGTTACAGTTAGTGTTGTAGTATTTCTGGTCAGGTGATCTCTGAGGCAGCACAGATAGAGTCACGAAATGGTGGTTCAAGGCAAGAGATGTAAAAGGGCAATATTTATGTAAATATATATTCCAGTTTGGTAAGATTCTTTAATATGTCATTCAATTTGATATAAACTATCTGTTGCTTAAGTATTCATTTTGGGGGTATAGTTTTCCTTTAAGAGTGACGGGAGACTGGGGTACAGAGCCCAAAATCTGGTAACTCCCGACTTCTTCCCTAATCAGGGGTGTAACTATAGAGGGGGGCAGGCGGTACAAACTAGCCAAAGACCAAAAAAGCACAAACTAGCCAAAGGCCCAAAAAGTAGCCCAATTTGGCTGGAAAACCAGCAGCCTGGCAACCCTACATCTCATATACAGACAGGGTCACCCCCTAACCAGGGGTGTAACTATAGAGGGGGGCCCGTGAGGTACAAGGGCACCATAAGGCCTAATACATATATATTTCAATAAATACATTTCAATAAATATTGTTAAAACGTCTCAACCTCTAGACATTTTGGTGGCCAGAAGATTTTTACCCAAAATTGTCTGAAATTGAGGAAAGTCACCGGAAAATGGGAGAGTGCTCAAGAGTGACGGGAGACTGGGGTACAGAGCCCAAAATCTGGTAACTCCCGACTTCTTCACAAGTCAGTCCCATTGCATGCTGGGTAGTGTAGTCTTACATTAAACTTGGCAGTCAGCTAATGGTTAAATAAAAATGACATTACCCAACATGCATTGGGAGACGTAGGCTTTAAGGGCAAGAAAAAAGCACAAACTAGCCAAAGGCCCAAAAAGTAGCCCAATTTGGCTGGATAAGCAGCAGCCTGGCAACCCTACATCTCATATACAGACAGGGGCACCCCCTAACCAGGGTTGTAACTATAGAGGGGGGCCCATGAGGTACAGGAGCCCCATAAGGCCGTATACATATATATTTCAATAAATGTGGGCAAAACAGCTCAACCTCTAGACATTTTAGAAGGCCAGAAGATTTTTACCCAAAATTGTCTGAAATTGAGGAAAGTCACGGGAAAATGTTAGAATGGGAGGGAAGACTGGGGTACAGAGGCCAAAATCTGGTAACGCCCGACTTCTACACAAGTCAGTCCCGTTGCATGCTGGGTAGTGTAGTCTTACATTCAACTTGGCAAATGGTTAAACAAAACAACATTACCCAACATGCATTGGGAAACACAGGCACATTAGGGCAAGAAAAAACTTTCCAAAGCACAAACCAGCCAAAGGCCCAAAAAGTAGCCCAATTTGGCTGCAAAACCAGCAGCCTGGCAACCCTACATCTCATATACAGACAGACCCCAATTCATAAGCCACTTCCCAGCTCTGGATACAGAGTAACTCTCCCTGAGGTTTATAGATAATACATTTAGCGCTCAGGGCGCAAAGAGTCCCTTTCCCAGCGCCCCCTTCCCCTTATTCATATCCTGCAACCAGACACAAAGTAGGGACACAGTAATCGCACAAGGCCACGCCCCTAACAGCTTGACGGACAACTCATCGACCAATCGCGCGATGCTCCTCGGGACTTTCACCAATCCGGATCTTGCAAGGGCGGGTAAAGGGTGGCGCCGGAGCCAGCAGTAGTGGTTGAGCTGTGCAGGTAGGTGCAAACTGAGGGGTGCTTGGGCTGAGGGGTTCCTGCTCCAGGTGCCAGTGAGGGTGGGAGTAGAGCAGCCCTGGGAATCCTGAGGAGAATGAGAAGAAGGAGTTGGGCATGAGGGGGCTGTGAGGAATCTGTGAGGAGAAAGGAGTATCAGTATCAGCAGAGGCAGCACCAGGCCACATACACTACTGACTAGAACTTTATAGGATCAGCTGTGAGGGGATACTCAGTACTAATGTACACTGTCACTCTCTGTGTCACTCATACAGGACTCACTCTTCCCAGCACACTCCTTATACCTTATACATTCATTTATATTCATTTATATATAGTTATATTCATTTATATTCATTTATATTCATTTATATACATTTATATACAGTTATATTCATTTATATACAGTTATATTCATTTATATTCATTTATATACATTTATATACAGTTATATTCATTTATATACAGTTATATTCATTTCTATTCATTTCTATTCATTTCTATACAGTTATATTCATTTATATTCATTAATATTCATTTATATATAGTTATATTCATTAATATTCATTTATATATACAGTTATATTCATTAATATTAATTTATATATACAGTTATATTCATTTATATTCATTTCTATACAGTTATATTCATTTATATTCATTAATATTCATTTATATATAGTTATATTCATTAATATTCATTTATATATACAGTTATATTAATTTATATACATTTATATACAGTTATATTCATTTATATACAGTTATATTCATTTATATTCATTTCTGTTCATTTCTATTCATTAATATTAATTTATATACATTTATATTCATTTCTATTAATTTATATACAGTTATATTCATTTCTATTCATTTATATACAGTTATATTCATTTCTATTCATTTATATACAGTTATATTCAGTTATATTTATTTATATTCATGTATATACAGTTATATTCATTTATATACAGTTATATTTATATACAGTTATATTCATGTATATACATTTATATTCATTTATATACATTAATATTAATTTATATACATTTATATTAATTTCTATTCATTTATATACATTTATATTCATTTATATACAGATATATTCAGTTATATTTATTTATATTCATTTATATACATTTATATTCATTTATATACAGTTATATTCATTTATATACAGTTCTATTCATTTATATATATTTCTATTCATTTATATAAATTAATATTCAGTTATATTCATGTATATACATTTCTATTCATTTATATAAATTAATATTCAGTTATATTCATTTATATACATTTCTATTCATTTAAATAGTTATATTCATTTATATACATTAATATTCAGATATATTCATTTATATACAGTTATATTCATTTATATACAATTATATACATTGATATACAATTATATACATTGATATACAGTTAAATTCATTTATATACAGTTATATTCATTTATATACAGTTATATTCATTTATATACAGTCATATACAGTTACAGCCTCGTGTTTCTATATGGTCATGAAACTCCTCGGTGACTTATAATATCCTTATCCTTTACTTTATTCATTATATTTTCATTTATATACAGTTATACACACACATACTGTATATATAATATACACACATACATACAGGCAATATATATATATATATATATATATATATATATATAATATATTATAATATACATACAGGCAATATATATATATATATATATATATATATATATATATATATATAGCAGTCCATGAAAGCACTGTGTATCAAGGAACCGTTGTCAGGCTGAAACGCGTTGATACACCATGCACGAATAAAAATTCTTTGATTTATGCTTGATGGTCGTGGCCGTGAGTGCTTTCATGGACTTCTGTTAAAATTTTGGTAAGCACCCTGCAATAAACTAAGAGAATGGTGAGTGCCGATGAATTCTTCATATATATATATTATAATATACACACACAATACTCCTCTAACATTATTATCAAATTGCGCCAATGAAAAATTAAATTTTTTAAAAAATGTGTGTTCGTAGCTATCAATGGGAAAAACAGAGGAACCCCCCAAACCGGCCCTTGGCCAACAATGCGACAAGGATCCCGGAGCTGAGGAACCGCCGGGACGAGGGAAGAATCCGTGGAACAAACAGGTAGAGTCTGATAACAGGGTGAGTTATAAACTGGAGGCCCATAGAAATTCCTTTCATCTCCGTTTATTCAGTGTTTTTATAGCAATTGAATGGTGACTATTAAATTAGAATTAAATTCATAGGACATATACATCTTATAGGATTAGCAGTTCATTTCTATGCAGCATGTCATATATGTTTTTTAAAGGGTGGCTTAAAGCAAAGAGCAGCCTTTTTTGCTCTAAGGCTGGAGGCAATCTGGGGATTTTGACGCCACTGCCCTCTGAATAGGCCAATAACCGACATTTTGTCACCCGCTAACTGTCATTTTGCCGCTGCATGGTAGTGGCGGATAGGACCCTCCTCCATATGCCATTGGCCTAAAACCTCTGGGGTGGCAGAAGAATGGGGAAGCAATCCTCAGCGAATCGAATGCATGCCTTTTAAAATGCTAACATAGGTTTATAAAAGGGTATAATACCCCATGACTTGCTGGGTTTAGAAGCCACTGATGATACATTCTGAGCATTGATCATGTCTGGGGTTCCTACTTCAGAGTGTCATGTTCTGATGGTTGGGAATTGGGAGATGCTGCCCAAGCAGTACAGCAATAACAGGACGAGGCTCAAAGAAGAAGCTTGATATTTGGGAAGAATACTGTATATACGCTGATACGTTTCTTGAAAGAATATCCCTGGAGAGTTCTTTACTCTCTGTAAGTGGTGATCGGGCTAATTAAAAAAAACATTGTTGCCCAAATTCCTTCATGGTATTCTAGAGCCAATTCCATATGTTATACCCCAGAAATCATAGCTGCATAAATGCAGTGGCGGTTTCGTTATAAATAGCTCCCAGAACACCTTGCAGGATTCGGTGTAGTGATAGTTTCATATAGAATACCCCAGAACGCATGGCAGGATACATGCAGTGCCAGTTCCTGGTATAATGCCCCCAGAAGCAGAATAAATACAAGGCAAGTTCCATATATAAGGCCCACAGAACATATAGAATAATTGCAATGACAATTCCATTTAAAAGGCCCCGAGAACAAATGGCAGGATAAATCCAGTGCCAATTAGATATATAATGCCCCTGGAACAAGTGCCGATTCCATGTATAATGCCCCCAGAACACATGGCTGGATAAATGCAGTGCCAATTCCTTATCTATAATGCCCCCCAGAAAACATGTAGGGGCACATTTACCTAGGGTCGAATATCGAGGGTTATACTGTCGAAGTAAAATCCTTCGACTTTGAATGTCGAAGGATTTAGCGCTATTCCTACGCTCGAACGATCGAAGGAATAATCGTTCGATTGAACGATTAAATCCTTCGAATCGAACGATTCGAAGGATTTTAATCCATCGATCGAAGGATATTCCTTCGATCAGAAAATTGTTTGGAAGCCTATGGGGACCTTCCCCATAGGCTAACATTGGCCTCGGCAGGTTTTAGGTGGCGAACTAGGGGGTCGAAGAATTTTTTAAAGAGACAGTACTTCGACTATCAAATAGTCGAACGATTTTTAGTTCGAATCGTTCGATTTGAAGGTCGAAGTAGCCCATTCAATGGTCGAAGTAGCCAAAAAAAACATTCGAAATTCGAACTGTTTTTCCTCTATTCCTTCACTCGAGCTAAGTAAATGGGCCCGTAGTATAGATGTAGTATAGCTCCAGTGTCTGTTTTATGCACAATGATATTACAACACAGGGAAGGATTAGTAAGATGAAGTGGGTCAGTACCTAGGCAACCTGAAAATGAATGAGGGTTATGAGTCTTGAGTCATGAATTAGGAGAGGGATTTTATGTAGGGCAAGATTGAGTAAGTGTCGGTTCTCCAGCTGTTCTGTAACTGCAGCTCTCAAAATCTAACTGGCAGCTAAGGTGGCAAGGCATGTTGGGAGCTGTAGTTGTGGAACAGTTATAGAAGCACTCTGTTAATGTAGGGCAGTGGGTAGGATCAGGGATGACAGTAAGTTGTCTCTGTTGTACCTAGTATAATGAGAGGAGCAGTCGCTTATACTCAGTACCACTATAGCACTGGCTGCAGAATATAACACATTAGCTGTGGATATACAATATACTTGTATCATGTGACATTGAGTGGGCAGGAAGTTTCTGTTGGCGAGTATATGATGCAATCCAGTGTAAGTTGCTATGCGTCCTGCCCCCTGGTTACGATCTCTCCAGCCCCGTTGTCTGCGTGGGGTGAGATGTGACGTGTTTTGACATGGCAGCCTGTGTGCGAGGGAGCGCTGAGAATGGAAAACAGGAAATAGCCATTTTGTGTGTGTGTTACGTAAATGTGCTCCCGCCCCTGTTCCACCCTGCGCCTCTAGATGTCCCTGCACCACCTGTTTGTGTCTCTCACACGCACCACTAATAGTCTCTCTGTTTATTTGCCCAGTTGTGGGGATAATATTATTATACATATACAGGGTTTTTTTTCATTTTTGAGACAGGATCAGTGGGTACCCAAATGTTTTAGTTCTCTCTGTTGTTGGACAGCTAGTCCTTTCGCTCTCAGGGAATGCTGGGAATTGTAGTTCTGAGACAGCTGTAGACTGGACATCATTGAATTATCTTTGATACTAATACATTGCTGGGCTTTGCCTGGTGCCAGAATGATGTTTCTCCCTACAGCTTTCGATGTTGCCAGAGGGCTGCTGTAAATGACTGGAGGGACAGCAGCTGTAAGTGACTGGAGGGACAACAGCTGTAAGTGACTGGAGGGACAGCAGCTGTAAGTGACTGGAGGGACAACAGCTGTAAGTGACTGGAGGGACAGCAGCTGTAAGTGACTGGAGGGACAACAGCTGTAAGTGACTGGAGGGACAGCAGCTGTAAGTGACTGGAGGGACAACAGCTGTAAGTGACTGGAGGGACAGCAGCTGTAAGTGACTGGAGGGACAACAGCTGTAAGTGACTGGAGGGACAGCAGCTGTAAATGACTGGAGGGACAGCAGCTGTAAGTGACTGGAGGGTCAGCAGCTGTAAATGACTGGAGGGACAGCAGCTGTAAGTGACTGGAGGGACAGCAGCTGTAAGTGACTGGAGGGACAGCAGCTGTAAATGACTGGAGGGACAGCAGCTGTAAATGACTGGAGGGACAGCAGCTGTAAGTGACTGGAGGGACAACAGCTGTAAGTGACTGGAGGGACAGCAGCTGTAAATGACTGGAGGGACAGCAGCTGTAAGTGACTGGAGGGACAGCAGCTGTAAATGACTGGAGGGACAGCAGCTGTAAATGACTGGAGGGACAGCAGCTGTAAGTGACTGGAGGGACAACAGCTGTAAGTGACTGGAGGGACAGCAGCTGTAAGTGACTGGAGGGACAGCAGCTGTAAGTGACTGGAGGGACAGCAGCTGTAAGTGACTGGAGGGACAGCAGCTGTAAGTGACTGGAGGGACAGCAGCTGTAAGTGACTGGAGGGACAGCAGCTGTGAGTGACTGGAGGGACAGCAGCTGTGAGTGACTGGAGGGACAGCAGCTGTGAGTGACTGGAGGGACAGCAGCTGTAAGTGACTGGAGGGACAGCAGCTGTGAGTGACTGGAGGGACAGCAGCTGTGAGTGACTGGAGGGACAGCAGCTGTAAATGACTGGAGGGACAGCAGCTGTGAGTGACTGGAGGGACAGCAGTTGTAAGTGACTGGAGGGACAGCAGCTGTGAGTGACTGGAGGGACAGCAGTTGTAAGTGACTGGAGGGACAGCAGTTGTAAGTGACTGGAGGGACAGCAGCTGTGAGTGACTGGAGGGACAGCAGCTGTTTCAAACCTGCCCATAACAGTGGCATCTTTTGGGGCAATAGACAAATAATATACTGGCTGAGGATGCTGGGAGTTGTAGTTCATGCATGGATATTGAACACAGTGTTCTGCTTGCTGTTATTTTATTACACAGTATGAGTCAGGGGCACTGAGCTCTTATTTGTGAATGCCCTACCTGTGTGTCTGCCACTTTGTGCCCCTGGAGGGATGCCCAGAGCAACTGTCAGCCAGTAATAATGTGCCTGTTGCATAATGGCTCTGGCATATGACACGTTGTGGTGACGAGGGCGCCCTCGTGTGGACACACTGTGTAATAACAAGCGCATTTATCCGAACAAGCGGCAGGGGGAGATACCATTGAGGGACTGTGTAGGGGGGGCGGGGTGCCTGTGACATAGTAGCGGTAGATTTGTGTCTGCTCTCGATGCTTGTCCCTTGAACTTAGTGTCAGCACGGATCGGGCAAACACTCGGGAGAGTTGCAGTTCGTCGGAGAAAAGCGCGGGGCTTGGGTTAGAGGTGTGTGAATCCGAGCTGCCCTCCCGCGGGTGGAGGATACATGATCCAGCCTGAGAGCGGGGTGTTGCTGGAGCTCCCAGTCAGTCAGCAGCCAGTGTGCGCCTGAGACGTGCGGGAGAAATGACCTGTGTCCCTCTCCTACTTCTACTACTATTACTGCTACTACTTCTACTACAATTACTACTACTGGGCGCGTCTCCTTCACTGGCCCCCGGGAGTCCCGCATTGTCTCGCTGCTGTGAGTTGCTGTGGGTAAGCGGTTGTCTCTCTCTGTGTCTCATGTCTGTCTGTCTGTCCTCTTTTGTTTTGGAAATTCCCTCCATGTCAAGATGACACCCCCCCCACCCTCACTTGAGTGTCAGCTCTGCAGCCTACAGCCCCCCCCTCTCCTGCTCTCCCCTTGCCACTGGATTGCTGGGGACATTCTACCCATTCTCTGCATTTGTATGGGGAGCCTTTTGCCTTCACTCTGCAGCTGTTTTGACAGCATTTATTTTATTTATGCAACTTTGGCCTCGTTGCATTCTGGGAAATGTAGTTCTTTCTTTTTTTTCATCTGTTGCAAGAAGAGGGCAGCAGCATTCCTCGCTGGTGATCAGCCCTGGCACCAACCTTGGCGCATTTGCAGCCACATTGCTGCAGATTTGGGCTTTGCTGCTTCTGATTAACCCTTTGTCACCTGGAGGGAGACGCTTGCCATTGTTTATTGCTGTATATTGCCTATACATACTCCCCCTGTAATAGAACATGTGGCAAGGGACAAGCCAGGGTTATTATTAGTGTTATTATTTGTATTAGCATGTCTCTGTATGTGTGTGTGTGTGTGTGTATGTATGTATGTATATATACATATATATACACATACTTATATATACACACATAGCCATTCTAATTATATATATATATATATATATATATATATATATATATATATATATATATATTCCTGCTGTTGTACAGCGCTGCTGAATATGTCGTTGATATAATGATGATTATAATTTCCTATACTGTAATATTTCTGTTCAGAAGGGGGTCAGGCAGTGTTTCATGTGCTCGTCCCTTGGCTGGGGGGGGGGGTGTAATTGGATTCAGTAAAAGAACGTGCTTCCCCTTATTATAAGGATTTTTGCAGCATGTAAGGTCGTGTCCTGACTACACAGCAGAGGGTCAGGGCATGAGAAACATGGGACGAGCTCTTGCATGCAGATCATCAGTATGTGTGCTCCCTTATTAATCCGCTGCAGGCTGAGACCCCAACTGCAGAATGTGAGAGCGGGCTGAGCCCCCCAACTGCAGAATGTGAGAGCAGGCTGAGACCCCAACTGCAGAATGTGAGAGCGGGCTGAGCCCCCCAACTGCAGAATGTGAGAGCAGGCTGAGCACCCCAACTGCAGAATGTGAGAGTAGGCTGAGCCCCCCCAACTGCAGAATGTTAAAGCAGGCTGAAACCCCAACTGCAGAATGTGAGAGCGGGCTGAGACCCCAACTGCAGAATGTGAGAGCAGGCTGAAACCCCAACTGCAGAATGTGAGAGCAGGCTGAAACCCCAACTGCAGAATGTGAGAGCGGGCTGAGACCCCAACTGCAGAATGTGAGAGCGGGCTGAGACCCCAACTGCAGAATGTGAGAGTGTGCTGAGACCCCAACTGCAGAATGTGAAAGCGGGCTGAGACCCAACTGCAGAATGTGAGAGCAGGCTGAGCCCCCCCAACTGCAGAATGTGAGAGTAGGCTGAGCCCCCCAACTGCAGAATGATAGAGCGCGCTGAGACCCCAACTGCAGAATGATAGAGCAGGCTGAGACCCCAACTGCAGAATGTGAGAGCGGGCTGAGACCCCAACTGCAGAATGATAGAGCGGGCTGAGACCCCAACTGCAGAATGATAGAGCACGCTGAGACCCCAACTGCAGAATGTGAAAGCGGGCTGAGACCCCAACTGCAGAATGTGAGAGCGGGCTGAGACCCCAACTGCAGAATGTGAGAGCGGGCTGAGACCCCAACTGCAGAATGTGAGAGCGGGCTGAGACCCCAACTGCAGAATGTGAGAGCGGGCTGAGCCCCCAACTGCAGAATGTGAGAGCAGGGTGAGCCCCCCAACTGCAGAATGTGAAAGCGGGCTGAGCCCCCAACTGCAGAATGTGAGAGCAGGCTGAGCCCCCAACTGCAGAATGTGAGAGCAGGGTGAGCCCCCCAACTGCAGAATGTGAGAGCAGTCAGTGCTGGGTGACTGAGAGACTGGTGATATCACAATGGGTGATGCTCTGAGTGCAAATGATCTGGGCAGTGCTGGGAGGCTCTGGGCAGTGGGTGCAGCTATAAAGTGGCAGTTGGATGGAGGGAGACTTCCTGACTGCAACTAATCAGGGGAGGTGCTGAGGTTCTGCATCTTAAAATGTACTTGCTGATTACTAGCCCCCCTTTCCCCTTCAGGCACTGCCACCTTTTAAGCCTCATTACACCAAGGCGGGTCATTCTAGTGCACCTGATAACCTCATATCCTACCTTGGTTCCTCAGATGTTGCTAAACTGCAACCCCCAACATGTTTGATATTGTGTTGGAGTATTCTGGGAGTTGTAGTTCAGCAACATCACAGTGGGCTCAAGTGCACGACTGCAAAGGGGTCTGTAGATGTTGTGATGTTGCTACAGTGCATGCTTATAGTCTTATCGTGTTATCGTTTGGGTGGGGGATGCTGGGAGTTGTAGTCTTGTCAGTATCTGGAGGCAGTGGTTTGCTAATGGCAGGTGTGCTGAGTTGCTGCTGCTGCTGAATGTAGAGTGTGAGCTCCTCTGGACAGGCTCATGCAGCAGATGATTTGAGAGAGGCTCAGCCAATGAGAGCTGGCCTCGGGAGAGTTAAGTGCAGGCTATGCTGTCACACTGCTGCATTCGTGTGTTCCCGTGGGCAGTGACCTCCTGACTGCAGATGTTCGGGGTATGTATGTATGTATGCATGCAGCAGCAGCAGCATGGCTTGTTTTGCATTGTGCACTTCTTTGCTCACGAACTACATTTCCCACAACGCCCTTCTCCCCGTGTGACGTCACGCCCCTCCCTGGTGTTGTTTGTTGTGCGCGGGAGCGTGTGGCGCGCCCCCTGGTGGCTGTCATTTTCTGGGTGACGCTGAGGAAACTTTATTATGAGTTGGGCTTGTCTCGTGCCGGTCAGTAATTAATATATTATAGATCTATCCAGAATCTATACAGTGAGAGAGACTGTGTGTGACATATATACAGGATATATATACGGGATAGAAAGGGCACGTGGGTTTCCCCGCTACAAACAGAGCCGAGTGCAGTTCTCTCAGCCGCCGGGAGGTGGAGCCTGGGAACAGCCTTGAGGCGCGTCAGTCTCCTCCCATTTATGTTACTATCGCAGCCTGCTCCTCCCTCCCTCGCAGTCTTCCTCTCCGTCCGTCTCTGTGACGGCGCCATTTTGCCCCTTTCCTACCCGGGAGCCCGCGATAGGATTACTGAAGAGTCCGCGCCTCGCCGACCCCGCTGATTTGCCCCGGGCACGTGTCCGGCAGGATCGTAACTCGGCTGTTTATTTTTTTCGTGCGGAGAGAAGCTTTTTGTTCCCCTTTAACCCTCCCCTCGCCCCTTCCACGTTTTATTCCGACTCGCCAGAGCTTGGATTGCCCCCGGCAGGGGGAGGGATATTTCTGTAGAACAGCGCCCCCCATGGAGCTCCAGTGATCTGATCCACTTGCTGTAAGTCTTCTCTTTATTTCAGACTACCACTCCCAGCATCCTCTGCGAGCCCTGCACAAGTTCTACAAGGGGAGGGGGGGCAGGTAGATCATGTGACTCTCATAGGGAAAAAAAGTTATGTTACCTGCTGAGACATTTCATGTTCCTGAGCCTCTATATGGGACTGTGTGTGATTTACTTGTCATTAATAGGCTACAGTGTTTCTCCTGCTCATTCCCACATTGTGCTTTATCTCTATATCAGCAATAGGTAACTGTGCTCCAGCCTCCCAGCATGCCTAGCTAGCCACATCTCCTTGCACATCCAGCCAGCCAATCAGCTCTTATGTTGAAACCCTGCAACCCCCCCCATGATCTTTGCCATGACTTGTTACTAAGCAGCCCCTGTGTTATCTCTCCATATCCCTAGAAAACCGCTGCCCTCACCCTACACATGTATCTCACTATCTCTCCCCCCAGCCTCTCTGTCTTCTCTCTGCTCTGTCAGCTTGTCTCTGCCTCTCTGTATTTGCTCTCAGCCTCCCTCCCTCTCTACTTATTCTCCTTTAGTCTCCCTTATTTTGTACTTATCCCTTTCCCCTTCATTCATCCACTCTTCTTTTGCGTTTGTCTTCTTACCCTTCCCTCTTTCTGCACTCATCCTCCCTTCCCTCTTAGCCTCCCTCACTCATCCTCCCTTCCCTCTCGTCCTCCGTCCTTCACTCAACCTCCCTTCCCTCTCAGCCACCTTCCTTCACCACTTCCCTCCTTCACTCATCCTCCCTCTCAGCCTCCCTCCTTCACTTGTCCTCCCTTCCCTCTCAGCTTCACTCATCCTCCCTTCCCTCTCAGCCTCACTCCTTCACTCGTCCTCCCTTTCCTTTTGTCCTCCCTCCCCTCTCTCGTCCTCCCTCCCCTCTCTCGTCCTCTCTCCCCTCTCGTCCTCCCTTTTTCACTCAGCCTCTCTTCCCTCTCGTCCTCCCTTTTTCACTCAGCCTCCCTTCCCTCTCAGCTTTCCTCCTTCACTCATCTTCCCTACCCTCTTGTCCTCCCTTCCCTCTCAGCCTCCCTCACTCGTCCTCCCTTCCCTCTCGTCCTCCGTCCTTGACTCAGCCACCCTCCTTCACTCAGCCTCCCTTCCCTCTCAGCCTCCCTTCCCTCTCGTCCTCCCTCCTTCACTCAGCCTCCCTTCCCTCTCGTCCTCCCTCCTTCACTCAGCCTCCCTCCTTCACTCATCCTCCCTCCTTCACTCATCCTCCCTTCCCTCTTGTCCTCCCTCCTTCACTCGTCCTCCCTTCACTCATCCTCCCTTGCCTCTCGGCCTCCCTCTTTCTGCACTCAGCCTACCTTCCCTCTCAGCCTCTCTTCTTTTGTATTCATTGTCTTTCCCTTCCATTTCAGCTTCTTCTCCACTCATTCTGTCTCTTACTTCTCAGCATTCCCTCTACTCATCCTCCTTCCCTTCATCCTCTCTTTAGGGCTTATCCTATTTACCTTCCCTCTCAACCTCCCTACATCTGCAGTGTCTCTTCCCTCTCTGCTTCACTTCTTCTGCATGTATCTCTTCATTGTTAGCTTTCTTCTTGCGCCATCATTCTTCCTCTTCCATCTCAGCCTCTGTTTTTCTGTACTTGGCCTCTTTCCTTTTCCTGTGGCTTCTCCCATTTAGATCCTCTCACTTTCCTACATCCAACCACAACCTTTATTCTCCATTATATCCTTCTTTTCTGTTGTCTCCCTCACTCTGTTCTTTTCCTTTTACCCCTTAATTCAGCTTCTGTTTAACACCCCTTTTCTGCACCATTATTGTCACCCACATACGTTTCAGCCCCCTTCACTTCCACCTCCATTTCTGCTCCCTCTGATTTGCCCTCCGTATTATTAGCCTTCATTTCTTTTCCTTTTTTAGACTCAAGCCCTGTCCTTTGGTAACAACCTCAACAAGTCTGGTTTCTCCCTCCAAATTTCAGCTCCACTATCCTCACTCTTCCATTACCCACAACCCATTGTTCAGCTCCTGCCCCCAATGTTTTTATCCTTATCTCCCCTATCACCTTCCTTATTATTTCTGCAGTTAGACTTTATATAAGGATATATGAGTCTGTCCCTGGGGTGCCACTAGTATCCTGTGCTTATGCCGGCCGTCGTCTCTTTACTGCCCCTTTTCTTCCTTTCTTCTCTGTGTTCAGGTGAGATCATTTCAAGGATAAATATTGGTTTGAGGGGTTAATCTTAATCCTGTTGTGATTTTATCTTTTTTTTTTTTTTTTTTGAAGTGAAGGGGGCTGAAACGTATTTTTTTTAATCTTTTTTTTTTTTAAAGGGTAAATATTTTCATTTTGTTCTCTACATGTCTGTCAGCCTTTCATTTTTATCTCTGTGTGGCTGTACCATTCTATCTTCTATCAGCCATCTGACCCTGCTCTGCTTTCCCCTTGCCAGCCTCTGCCTGTGTCTCTGATTCAGTCCTCCCCCTGCTTTACCCTTTTCATGCCAGTCTTTTGTGTTCTTTTTTTATTTTTTTGTGCCATCCTCTGTGCCTTGCTTTATCCACCCCTGCCAGCCTCTGTGCCTTGCTTTATATTCTTGCATATATTTAGTATGGTCATTGTTTTTGAATCCTGATGCAAGTTATGGTTAAGATTTGACTAGATCTTTTGCCAAGAATGTCATTTGCCCAAATGCAGAAAAAAATGATGTATTTCGTGTGTTAGTGTGTTGGTGTGTTAGTGTGTTGGTGTGTTAGTGTGTTGGTGTGTTAGTGTGTTGGTGTGTTAGTGTGTTGGTGTGTTAGTGTGCAGCTACACTGAGGCCTCCTCTTTCCTCCATTTGTCTTTTATGGGAACGTGTGAAGACCAGAGCCTGGTTTAGGCTTATGAAACAAATCTAGACATACACGATGCCCCCGTTATTTTGTATTAATATGTTTCTATTTATTTGTTTAAACACAAGATTGAATTGTTTAATTCTATAAATCACATCATGCTACAGTTTATACAGTGTTATCTGTAGATCTGCTAGATTGTAAGCTCCTGCTGACTCCCGTTGAAACTCCCGATGGCTCCAGTTTAGCCCAAAACACCCACATTAATTTGGAATTTTTTTAGGCACTTTCCCTGTTTGCTGTGATAGATGCTTTTCCTGGTGGTGACTTCCCTTCCTTCCTGTTCCAGCCTTCCTTATAACAGAGCCATAGTCTCCCCCAGCCTCTGCTCTGTTATCTGGAAGACTTGCTTTCCATTGTTTATGTTTACACACCTGCAGCATGGAGAGGACCAGAAGGGAGACTTCCTATGGCGGTCGCTGGTACAATATCCAGCGGAAAGCTCTGTTGAATCTCAGTCATGAGATCATGATTTTTATGATTTTATTTCTCAATGACACTTTTTACACTGCAAATAATTCACTGTACAATATAATATTTCATTTCTGAACCAGCAAGTGTATTTAGTTGTAATATTGGTGTGTAGGTGCATCTCAGGTCATTTTGCCTGGTCATGTGATTTCAGCACTTTAGGATGGAACTGCTTTCTGGCCGCAGTGGGACCTGGATTTTTACTTTTTGAGTTTGTTCTTAGATCTACCAGGCAGCTGTTATCTTGTGTTAGGGAGCTGCTATCTGGTTACTTTGCCACTGTTCTGTTGTTAGGCTGCTGGGTGGAAAGGGAGGGGTGATATCGCTCCAACTTGCAGTAAAGAGTGTATCAGAGCACAAGTCACGTGACTGGCGGGAGCTGGGAAACTGACTAGCCCCATGTCAGATTTCAACATTAAATATAAAAAAATCTCTCTTTTGAGAAACAGATTTCAGTGCAGAATTCTGCCGGAGCAGCACTATTAACTGATGCATTTTGATATTTTCCCCCCATGACAGTATCCCTTTAATCTATTCTCTCTTTTTTTTCTGCAGATCTCTCTTGGACCTGTACAAGGGCAACGTGGCCTGCCCCGGCTTCCCCAACTGGGGAGCCCTTCCCCTCCCTCTCCCCTTCTTCTCCCCAGT
This sequence comes from Xenopus petersii, assembly GCA_038501925.1. Taxonomy (NCBI): domain Eukaryota; kingdom Metazoa; phylum Chordata; class Amphibia; order Anura; family Pipidae; genus Xenopus; species Xenopus petersii. Next base: position 133,303,258 of record CM076688.1, on the reverse strand, counting down.
GCTGAATGGCTGCGATGGCTCCTGCTCTCACTGACCCCGCCCCTGATGCCCACAACCTACACTTCAAGCTGGCGCCCCCATCATCCTCTCTCCCCCTTGGTCAGGTTAACGGCGGCTCTTTGCCTCCTGCCCCCGACCTGGTATCTAGTTATTGTGGAACTATAGGCAAGGAGCAGTTGAAACTGGCCGGAGTCCTTGGCCCCTGCTCCATCTTGTCTCAGTCAATCTTGGAGATCAACCTGGAGGAGCTAAGAGGCATCACTAATTCTGGGAGAGGTGGGCAAGAGGGACCTCTGAATGGGCTGGCAAAGAAACTCAATGCTGTCCCCAACCTGGAGCCTTGGGTCAAGACTCCAGCTGTTTCCCCAGAATCCCCTGCTGCGGCACAAGAAGAGAAGGGAACTCCTGTGGAACCTGCTTCAGGGGCCCGACTTCAAGCACTTTTACGCCGCCATGGGGAAATGGAAGAACGAGCCCGGCGCCTGCAGAAACGGCTGCGTCTGGTACAAGCGAAACAGGTGGAGCGACACCTCCATCAGCAACTCGGGGGCCTTGTCGGAGCTTCTGTAAACCGGACCCTCGAGTCTCCTGGTTCTCGGCTGAGCGTGCTCACTCGGAAGGCAGAGGCCCAGCGCAGGGTGGAGGAGGAAGGTGCCGGCTCAGATGCCTTCATGAAGGAAGCCGCCCCGGAGCTGGAGAAGCTGAGTTTATCAGGTGGAGCTGCGCTGAGGGCGTGTGAGCTTGGATTTGATTCTGATGCTACTGAGAGCAGTTCAGGAGGAGATTCAGATATTGAGGAGGAGGAACTGAATCGGCCCGATACACTGAGGAACCACGTGCCACTGTGAGTATTGTTGACTTGGTGAACCCTTCCTCTGTGTATTTCTTACTCACTGGATGGCAGGGCCTTTCATATAACTAAAGGAGACATTTTGTGTAAAAAATAAGAATGTACCAGTACGTTATATTCCTTTAGAAGGTTTTCAGGCTGATTTATTGCATATTTCTGCAAAAACCCTAATAATCCTTCTCTTCTACTACCTGCTCCCTAAATTCCCAGGCTGCCAGAGGCATTCAGCTCACTGCACTGTAGGACAGCAGCAGCTAGCACGACCTGATAGGGAACGGAAGCCTGTATGTGCTTGTTTGACGGCAGGGTTGTGATTGGCTGTCCCCCTCCTACTATGCTTCTGGCAGGGACCGTTAGGACACGCCCACCCCGCATCTGAAACAGGGATCCGTGAACATCTATAGCGAACGCCAATAAAGATAACATTAATTTTCAGCACAATGTAAAAGCAACACCATATATTACTTAATTAGAGTTGTTTCATTTATCCTATATGTCTCCTTTAAATATGATCATGCCTGTGTCCTCAAATTCTATTTGTGTGTATGTAGATTTCTCTTTTTCATATTTGGGCGGCAATATTAGCCTATTAGACCCAGGGATCACACACTTATTTAATTTCACAGTAGCCTTACAGTGAGACCCCAGAAGCAGCTTCTTTTTCTTGAGAATAGGCAATGACGAGAACAAGAGGGTGTTTGCTTCATTAAAGGGGAACTATCGCAAAAATGAACATTTAATATAAGCTTCAGCATACTGAAATATAAGAACTGATACTGAAAAATAAGAAGTTTTCTAAATACAGTCAATTAAATGTTCTGTACTGTTTCTGAAATAATCAAGTTTATATTGACTATTCCTCTATCAGCATATGATTCTCTTCATTCTCTCTTCATGCAGCAGTTGGGTGTCAGATATTCACTGACAGTTAGATCCAATATATCTTATAGGGGGGCTCCTTTTGCCTAGAAGATGTATTAGAGCTCACTCTATTAAACTCACCAGAAATCCTGTCTCTCTACATGCAGAATAATAATAATAATAACAATATTCTAAAACAATGCAGAATATTTGATTGCATTTAGAACGTTTCTTATATTAAGTTTTCATAATAGTTCTCCTTTAGGAATAGGCGGCCTCGTGTGAAAGTCAGAGGTCCATGGCTGACTCGTGGCAAGTAGTGTGGCTTGTTGTCTTGACTTGTGTGTCAGCTGACAATGGGACTATGTTTTTGGAAAGAACAGCAACACTTATGTTGTACACATGATGTATAGTGCTTGTTCGGCGTACATAGTAAAACTTTATTTATCATTGCTGCGTGCTGATATGGGTGCAGGATTGAGGCCAGTAGAGGGTCATATACAGACGCACTCCTCCATACTAGCAATGATACGTCTTGTTTGTTGCCTGAAGTACAAGGAGCAGCGGCCTGTATACAACTCGTGCCTTGTGCAGACTCGAAGTACTGGGTGTGTTGTGCCTGTGGCTGCACTACTAGAATCACATGCAATTTTAGGGTGTGTCAATTTACACAGATAAGTGCCCATTTATGCTTAGTCTGTGTCTCCTGCATGTGGCACTGGGTTTTAGGGCCTAATGTGTAGCGTCCAATTACACTGCTCTGAGACTGAACGTAACATTGTTGCCTCATTGAATTCTTTAGCAAACAAGCCTTCCTTTAAAACACATACGAATGCCATGTGTGTCTTCTCAGGGCTGAGCCACTAAGTAGTGACAAACCATTATAAGAAGCCGCTATGACATATGGAGTTCATGAAAAAGATCTCAAACTGCCTCCGTTTGCTCAGAGCCATACCATATCTCACCATACAATTCTGCAGGAACAGTCCACTAAGTTTGCTCATAGCCTGTACAGAGAGATCCCATAAAATTATGGCAGTGTAGGTATCCCCTGTACGAAGCACATTTCAGCAGGAACAGCCCCCTAAGTTTGCTCATAGTCTGTACAAAGAGATCCCATAAAACTATTGCAGCATAGGTATTCCCTGTACTAAGCACAATTCAGCAGGAACAGTCCCCTAAGTTTGCTCATCATAGCCTGTACAGAGAGATCCCATAAAACTATGGCAGCATAGGTAGTCTCTGTACTAAGCACAACTCAGCAGGAACAGCCCCCTAAGTTTGCTCATCATAGAAAGTACAGAGAGGTCCCATAAAACTATGGCAGCAAAGGTATTCCCCTGTACTAAGCACAATTCAGCAGGAACAGTCCCCTAAGTTTGCTCATAGTCTGTACAGAGAGATCCCATAAAACTATGGCAGCATAAGTATTCCCTGTACTAAGCACAATTCAGCAGGAACTGTCCTCTAAGGTTGCTCATAGTCTGTACAGAGAGATCCCATAAAACTATGGAAGCAAAGGTATTCCCTGTACTAAGCACAATTCAGCAGGAACAGTCCCTAAGTTTGCTCATAGTCTGTACAGAGAGATCCCATAAAACTATGGCAGCATAGGTATTCCCTGTACTAAGCACAATTCAGCAGGGACAGTCCCCTAAGTTTGCTCATAGTCTGTACAGAGAGATCCCATAAAACTATGGCAGTATAGGTATTCCCTGTACTAAGCACAATTCAGCAGGAACAGTCCCCTAAGTTTGCTCATAGTCTGTACAGAGAGATCCCATAAAACTATGGCAGCATAGGTATTCCCATGTACTAAGCACAATTCTGATTTTAATTTTTTTTTTTTTTTTTTGTCCTTTTTGAAAACATCTGTTGCATTTTCATTGGGTTTTGTGTCCGTAATCTTGTTCTTGGGCAGTTCAGCTAATAGGGGCACATGCAAATAAGGCAGTTAATTAATAAACTTTGTTATTGAGAGTGAGGCAGTTAATGTGCTAGAGAAGCTTGGCGGGAACGTGCCCTAACAGTGTATATTTCCCCTTGGCTTTCCATGTCACCAATGTGATGCATGCAGCTTTCAGCTAAATTTAGTTGCTCACAATAACTGCTTACTGCCGTTCAAGATGACAGTTTTGAGGCCCCGCCCAGAGAGACCTCTGTAACAATAGAGCACAGTTGTGACTCGAGCAAAACTTTCGTTGTCTGTATCTCTGTGGACATTTCTCCTTTTTGCATCAGCAGCGTCAGTTTCAGGTCGGGCCTCCGTAATCCTCTGTGGGGTGTCGGCTCCACGCACCTTTAAACTGCCTGTTTTACAGAGGGAGGTGTTATAGTCTGCTCAGATTAAAGGGCAAGGATCCTCAATTTCATCTGGGGGCAACACCAGTTTGGCTAGTCAATATAATATGTAACCCCGTCCATCCGGGATTCTGCTGTACCTGGAGCCAAGGCATGCACAGTACAGTATATTCCCATGATCCCTTGCTTTGGTCTGGAATCCTTGTAGTAAAATTTCGAAAAAGGGGTGGTTCACCTTCCAAACACTTTATTCTGTTCAGTTGTTTTCAGATTGTTCCCCAGAAATAAAAACTTTTTTCCATTACTTTTCATTATTTATTTTTTTCCAAAATCTAAGTTAAGTGTTCCAGTGACTGGTGTTCCAGACAATAATTCAGGCGCAGACTCTAAACTATTACAATTTTGCAACATTTCTCATTTAGTTGATCCATTTCTCAGCAGCCTCTCTGGACTATTAAGCAACTATTGTATCAATTCTAACAACTCATGGATTCTGCTCAGCAGGGACAAAGATAAGAAATGTATCCACTAAATGTATAAATTCTGTACAGTTTACGTGGTCGGCGACCCCACCCTTCCCAAAGCTGCTTCAGAAGGTGGAAAATTTCACTTTACTCTTCAATATTAGGAAAACGGTGACCCATAGAAAGTACTTGGGAAAAAGTCAATATTTCTTGTGATCTATCTGAAAAACAACTAGTTGTTTGAAGGTGAACAACCCCTTTAATAGGAAAAGAGCTCCAGCCCAGTGTCCTAGGTTAGCGGTCACTTTCTCCAGGGGGCATCGGCCAAACTTATTAGCACCCCAAGGGAATCTTACTTTCCTTGTCCTTTTTAAATGTATTAGGGCAGAGACACACATGGAGATTCGGGGATATTAGTCGCCTGGTGACAAATCGCCTCTTCTTTGGGTGACTAATTTCCCCAAACTGCTTCCCCATTGGCTAGAATCTAAATCCCCTGCTGGATGACACGCTGAGCGTTTTGTATTCCAAAGTTGCATCACGAGGAGACTTCGGAAGACTTAGCGCTCAGAAGAAGAAGGGCTGGTAATGGACGTAACAATTGTGATCTTTCCAAGAAAGATCATTTATTTTCAATACAGAAGTGTAGAGCTGAATTGTCCGAGATACAGAGAGAAATAATAGAATTCTACCTGTGTTTGACCATTCAGCACTAACAATGACCGATGTTCTGATGCCTTCAAAGGAGCCTGATCAAAAGCCGATCGATGAGCCGACCGAAATCTTCTGCCGATATCCACCGGCTCGTCTTCCACCATACACCCAATGTCGTACGAAAATTAATTTCCTACAATAATATTGGTACGTGTATGGCCACCTTTAACCCCAGCATATAGGGCCTAAATGACCCGGCCTGCTCCGCTGATATGTGGTTTGGGGTCAGCCAGATATCTGTTGGCCTCCCTCAAAATCCCTATTCATTAGTAGGGATGCACCAAATCCGGGATTTGGGATTCTGCATTTTTCAGCAGGATTCGGATTCGGCCGAATCCTTCTGCCCGGCCGAACTGAATCAGAATCCTAATTTACATATGCAAATTAGGGACGGGGAGGGAAATTGTATGCCTTTTTGTCAGAAAACAAGGAAGTAAAAAATGTTTCCCCTTCCCACCCCTAATTTGCATATGCCGAATCCAAAATAGTGGATTCAAAGGTTCGGCCGAATCCAAAATAGTGGATTCAGTGCATCCCTATTCATTAGGTGCCCCAGAAGCCAAATGATCATATCTACCCAGTGTGGCCTTCAGCCTGGGCGACCAAAGCAGACAAGTGTGTGCTGACATGTTGATTCCTGACAAATTAAAGAGGTTGTTCACCTTTAAATTAACTTTTAGTATGAAATAGAGAGTGATCAATTGAGACAATTTGCAATTGGCTTTCATTTTTTATCATTTGCGTTTTTTGAGTTATTTAGCTTTTTATGCAGCAGCTTTGCAGTTTGCAATTTCAGCAGTCTGGTTGCTAGGGTCCTAATTACCCTAGCAACCATGCATTGGTTTGAATGAGAGACTGGGATATGAATAGGAGAGTTCTGAATAGAAAGATGAGGAATAAAAAGTAGCAATAATAAATTTGTAGCCTTACAGAGCATTTGTTTTTAAATGGGGTCAGTGACCCCCATTTGAAAGCTGGCGCCCTGCCTTTTTCACAGAACTTAGCACAATGTTGGAATCTGCTGTGAATATTGCCCTACACTGACGCCCGAAGTTCCACGTTTAAACCAACGTAAGCGAATCAGACGGTGATATTTGCTGTAGGGCAGGCCCCGCCCAACTTTACATTTTAAAGGTAAAGTATCATAGGAAATGAGGATTTTTTTTTTACCACAATGCGTTGTGCCGTCTCACATTGACACTCAATATGAAATACAAGTGGTGCAACAAGGACAGGCTTCATTTAGGGCTGCTACACAAGTCAGCCATTGCTGCTGCTCCGCTATTACAGGCAGCGTGCTCATGTTATAGACTGCATGCTTCTTATTGTATGGCCCGGCTTCTTTCAGACAAAAACAAATGGGTATTATCAATGCATGTGTGTTTTTTGTATTTGACTTTAAATATGAGTTTTCAGGCTGTTCAGAATCATGTCCTTCCTTCCCTAGCCCTCCTATTGTGTTATAATGCCATACCAGAAACTAATTGGGGGGGTACTGTATACTTAGTATCCAGTATCCAGGGCAAGTGTATAGAGAAACAGCCACTGCCAGGGTTCATGTAAAACATCAGACATTCCCACGGTAATTTAATCTTTGTGTTTGGATTGTATTTTTACAACCTGCTGACCCTCTCTCTACCCCTCCCTTTTTTTTTTTTGACTCCCCCAGCAGCACTTTCCTTCCTTCCTTGCAGTTACTTTTGCTTTATGCAGCGCTGCTGTGTTTGGGCAATTGTGTCCTGTTTTATTTGCACTTTCATCACTGGAGGCTGTATATCTGCATGTGTATGGGGGGGTATAAGAATGCATAATGTGTTAGAGATTGCAGGTGGGTATAGGGATGTGTAATGTGTTAGCGATTGCAGGGGGCTAAAGAGATGTATGATTGGTTTATATGGTTGTATAATTGGGTATAGGGATGTATAATGTGTTAGAGATTGCAGGGAGGTATAAGGATGTATAATGTGTTAGTGATTGCAGGGGGTATAGGGATGTATAATGTGTTAGTGATTGCAGGGGGTATAGGGATGTATAATGTGTTAGAGATTGCAGGGGGTATAGGGATGTATAATGTGTTAGAGATTGCAGGGGGTATAGGGATGTATAATGTGTTGGAGATTGCAGGGCGGTATAGGGATGCATAATGTGTTAGAGATTGCAGGGGTGTAGGGATGTATAATGTGTTAGTGATTGCAGGGAGTATAGGGATGTATAATGTGTTGGAGATTGCAGGGGGGGGTATAGGGATGTATAATGTGTAAGAGATTGCAGGGGGGTATAGGGATGTATAATGTGTTGGAGATTGCAGGGGGTATAGGCATGTATAATGTGTAAGAGATTGCAGGGGGGGTATAGGGATGTATAATGTGTTAGAGATTGCAGGGGGTATAGGGATGTATAATGTGTTAGAGATTGCAGGGGGGTATAGGGATGTATAATGTGTAAGAGATTGCAGGGGGTATAGGGATGTATAATGTGTTGGAGATTGCAGGGGGTATAGGGATGTATAATGTGTTAGAGATTGCAGGGGGGTATAGGGATGTATAATGTGTAAGAGATTGCAGGGGGTATAGGTATGTATAATGTGTTAGAGATTGCAGGGGGTATAGGGAGGTATAATGTGTTGGAGATTGCAGGGGGTATAGGTATGTATAATGTGTTAGAGATTGCAGGGGGTATAGGGATGTATAATGTGTTAGAGATTGCAGGGGGGTATAGGGATGTATAATGTGTAAGAGATTGCAGGGGGTATAGGTATGTATAATGTGTTAGAGATTGCAGGGGGTATAGGGAGGTATAATGTGTTAGAGATTGCAGGGGGGTATAGGGATGTATAATGTGTAAGAGATTGCAGGGGGTATAGGTATGTATAATGTGTAAGAGATTGCAGGGGGGGTATAGGGATGTATAATGTGTTAGAGATTGCAGGGGGGTATAGGGATGTATAATGTGTAAGAGATTGCAGGGGGTATAGGGATGTATAATGTGTTGGAGATTGCAGGGGGTATAGGGATGTATAATGTGTTAGAGATTGCAGGGGGTATAGGGATGTATAATGTGTTAGAGATTGCAGGGGGGTATAGGGATGTATAATGTGTTAGAGATTGCAGGGGGTATAGGTATGTATAATGTGTTAGAGATTGCAGGGGGTATAGGGAGGTATAATGTGTTAGAGATTGCAGGGGGTATAGGTATGTATAATGTGTTATACCCCTTTAGTGTCCCCCCTTCCTGGCAGTGGCAGCTCATGTTTGTTTGAATATTAAAATTGTGTCCCCTATTTCACAGCTGGGTCCCTAGGGGAGTGTAGCATTTAGTACAGGACACCCCTAGGGGCCCAGGAGTGAAATAGGGGCAGGGCCCTAGTCCAGTGCAGGGTCAGGTACCTGTGGGTTGTGGGTAGGACTTTCTGATTCAGGTTTGTGGGTCACAGGTCGAGTTACCTATAGCAAGTTTTACTCCTTTAAAGGGGTTATTCACCTTCCAACACTTTTTTTTAGTTCAGTCTACTTCCTGCTTTGCAGCTCTCTTGGTTTCCACTGACTTTTTTTATCTTGCACAGCCTATTTATTTACACAGTTTTTATTTTTACACTGAACTGTTCCTTTAAAAAATTGGACCTGCAAAGGGACTGTAGCCTGTGCTCAGGGATTTCCTTACTTGTATAGGCAGCACCCAGGCCTCACCCATGAGAAGTGTCGCTGCGAAATAACAATTGACTCTCGGGTGTTAGTACATCAGTTATGTACACACACCTGTATCTCCACAAATGCTCTGTAAGGCTACAAAGTGTTATTGTTATGTTTTTATTACTTCTCTTTCTATTCAGACCTCTCCTATTCATATTACTGTCTCTTATTCAAATCAATGCATGGTCGCTAGGGTAATTTGGACCCTAGTTACCAGATTGCTTAAGATGCAGTTATCTCAAAGGTGAACAACCCCTTTAAGTTTAAAAAAATATATTTTATATATACAGGTATGGAATCCGTTATCCAGAATGCTCCAGAAAGGCTGTCTCTCATAAACTCCATTTTATCCAAATAATAAAGATTTTTATTTATTTTTTCTCTGTTATAAAGCTTGTACTTGATCCCAACTAAGATATAATTAATCCTTATTGGAGGCAAAACCGGCCTATGGGGTTTATTTCATGTTTATATGATTTTCTAGTAGACTTAAGGTATGGAGATCCCTTATCAGGAAAACCCCAGGTCCCAAGCATTCTGGATAACGGGTCCCATACCTTTATATGTATAATATTGTGTTATTCTCCATCTTTCCCAATTATTTTGTGTAGAGGGGTTAGGGATTTTGTCACACACAGATTGAAGTGCCATTGGCCAGTATTATCTCCTAGAGTCTGTTACTGTCTCACTCGCCCCCAAGCTAAAGATTTACAAATTTGCATTATTATTATTTTTTTTCAAGTTCTACTGCAAACAGGTGTTTTGCTAGAAACTCAGTTTCACAGGTTTAATATGAAATTTAAAGGGACAATAGGGATAATGTACACTATAGGCATTTCCCGTAAAAGTGCTAAACAGCAGGGAAAATCCATTTGTGTGTAGGGCTTGTTATAGATAGGAATAATGATGCCCATCCCTAGCCAATCAGCAGCTTCCCCCTGATCAATAGAAAGGCAGGTACCCACGTATTGCTGCCAATCACTTGTTCATCTGCTTAACTGGACAGGTGCATTTAAAGGGCACTTAAACAATATATTGTCTCTTTTATGCATATTGTTAGGGCATGAGCAATGATTGTTTTTAAAGGGAGCAATTTGCAGCTCGCAGGCTATTACTATCCAGAGACGCTTTTAGATTCACGCCCCTAATAAAAACGTTTAATCTAACGGTGAAAGCTGCGGATGTGATCGACTGAGAAGCAGCGGCTCCCGTATTCGGAGAGGAAGGCGTGGTTAGTGATCATCTCAGAGATAACCACAAAAAATGTTTGGGAAGCAGAACACAGGGAGTGCGGGTTGCCGAGAGAGAGAGGCAGCAACAAGAAGCAGCAGCAGCAGAGGAGGAGCCTTACAAGGGGAGGACTGGAGCGGCTGAGAAAGACTAGAGGAGACGTGATTGAGCAGATCTGATTCACTGTGTGGTAAAGTCACTGCAGTTTTGCTGCACCATGGAGACCATGCCCTGTGCATAAATGAAGTGGAAAAGACCATCGGCTGTGCCCCTATAAGGCGGGTTTAGCTGCCATGGTAACCGTGGTCTCTGCTGACCAATCATCTCTCTTCTTCTCACATTCCGAGAATTCCTGGGTGTGTGGGGGTGCGGTTAACTCTTTCTGCTCCAGTGATGGTGCATGACCTACTGCTGGGAGCCTGGCTTAACCCTTTAGTCTATATATATATATATATAATAGAGGCTTCTATGTACAAGGTGACCCGGGCTGTTCTATGTATCATGATTTTATTCTGTATTTAGTGAGCGCAGAGATGGGATGTTCCATTCTGTGTCATTGGCAGGTTTTGGCAGCACAACAATCCAACGCTGATGTTTTGTGTCTGTGACTTGTGACATCCCATATCATATTGTATATCCCTGTCCATTGATGTTGCTTGTTTATTTCCCAGGGAACATTCCAGCCAATGTTTATACAGATTTCCTTGTTCTATTTCTCATCCACGTGCCAAGAAATACAATGACGACTGCAGGCAAGATACTGGGGGGACACGGACGGAAAGGAGGGGGGTTAATACAGGAGGGGAGGGGGATAGGTGGAAAGGTGAGGGGCAGATAAAGCACTGCGTATCTTGATATATATATATATATATATATATATATATATATATATATATATATATATATATATATATGATACTGGGGGGGAGTGCAGAAAGGAGAGGGGCAGATACTGGGGGGGAAGGGCAGAAAGGAGAGGGGCAGATACTTGGGGGGAAGGGCAGAAAGGTCATGGGCAGATACTGGGGGGGGAGGGCAGAAAGGTCATGGGCAGATACTGGGGGGGGGGAAGGCCAGAAAGGTCATGGGCAGATACTTGGAGGGAGGGCAGATACTGGGGGGGAAGGGCAGAAAGGAGAGAGGCAGATACTGGGGGGGAGGGCGGAAAGGTGAAGGGCAGATACTGGGGGGGAGGGCAGAAAGGAGAGGGGCAGATACTGGGGGGGAAGGGCAGAAAGGAGAGGAGCAGATAAGAGGGTGCAACAAAAGAGGAAATGTGAGGACTACATTTCTTGGGGGACACTGGAAACTCGCAGGGCATATACGAGGGGGTGGGACACAGGCAAAAAAGGTGAGGTGGCAGATTCTAGGGGGGAGATTTAGGGGTACACAGGTGGAGGAGGGAGGGGCTGATACAAGCAGTGAGTGTGAGATACAGGGACCCATGTGAGGAGGGGTGAGGGTGCTCATTGGGTGAAGGAGTTGGGGACAGATTATGGGGGTTACAAAGTGTGGGGGCAATGTACAGACTGTGTTCTGTTGCCATGTGGCTTGTGCCATGAGCCAGGAGACACTGGTGCTGATAAGGAGGTGAGTGGTTATTGGGTGAGGAAGAAGATAAAGGGTTTGTGGGTGTTGAATTCATGAAGAGATATGGGGAGACCTAGTGGAGCAGTTTGGCCCATGGGAGGGACTGATAACTAGGGATGCACCGAATCCAGGATTCGGTTCGGGATTCGGCCGAATCCTTCTGCCCGGCCAAACTGAATCCGAATCCTAATTTGCATATGCAAATTAGGAGCAGGGAGGGAAATTGCGTGACTTTTTGTCAGAAAACAAGGAAGTAAAAAATGTTTTCCCCTTCCCACCCCTAATTTGCATATGCAAATTAGGATTCGGTTCGGTATTCGGCCGAATCCTTTGTGAAGGATTCGGGGGTTTGGCCGAATCCAAAAAAGTGGATCCGGTGCATCACTACTGATAACTGTTGGCTATTGGCATTGGTTGCCGAGTCTTTGGCTAATATGTGTATATGATGTGATAGGGGGCCCCGGGGCTGACTATAGTATCAGTCTGCTTTGCCCCAGCACATAGGCGGCCTCATTGGGCAGATAAACTCAGGGAGTGTTGGCTCTTTACAGGAATATAAATGTTAATTATAATAACGGCACCAATTTACTTCCCAGCGGTGTTTTCCCTGGGCTCCCGGCCCTGTGTTACTTGCAAAATAAACGAAACCCGACTACATTTCCTTCCAGGCCCCAATGTTTTGGCTCTTTTGTATTTGAGTGTTTGCGCCGGTCAGGAAATAATAACCTCAGTGATTTCCTCTACTCGACCCTCACTCACTGGCTGGGGCTGCATTTAGCCTCCTTGCACCATCTACTTAACCATTCATTGTCCGGCTGCCCTTTAAATCCCCTCCAGCAGTTTGTCAAGGCCTGTCGCACAATAAAAGGGCAGATTTAGCAGCACATGCTGGGGGTCAGGCTTTGTTGCCCCATGCTTTTGTTTCATAGCCATGAGCTGGAGTGGAGGCATCTGTCCCTTTGTCAGTCTTTCATTCTGCAACTGCAGAAACGAGCCGCAATTTATTTACATGAAACTCACTTTTAGGCAGAGCTGTGGAGTCGGAGTCGGAAGCAATTTTAGGTATCGGAAGTCGCCAGAAATGTTCCGACTTTAATTAAATACAAGCACTGAAAATAATCAGATTTAAAGGGGGGTTTCATCTTTGGGTTAACTATTAGTAGGATGTAGAGTCATATTCTGAGACAATTTGCAATTGGTTTTCATTTTTTATCATTTACGGTTTTTGAGCTTTTTATTCGGGAGCTCTTCAATTTGAATTTTAAACAATCTTGTAGCTAGGGTCCACTTAAAGGTGAACCACCCCTTTAAGAGCTTCTAAGAGAAAAGGCACAGGTTCAAGCTCTGTACAAAACAATGGTGTTTTACCCGTTACGTGCAATGTAAACTGTGCCTTTTCTCCTTCCTAGCAAAAGCCAGCAATGCTTCCTTGCTTTATGGCAGATGGTGTAGAGGTAGGAAGCTGTAATCTCAATGGGCTGTATAGGAAAGGCATTTACAGCGCTGCTGAGCAGAGAACATGCAGGGACAGACTGCAAGCGGCTGGATACTTAAAGGGCCGGCTTCCTCTATTCTCTAACAAGGCTTAGTCCTACCTCAGTGTAAAAATCCAGGATTCGGCCTTTTTCAGCAGGATTTGGAATCGGCCGAATCCTTGTGCCTGGCCGAACTGAATCTGCATATGCAAATTAGGGGTGGGCGGGAAATTGTGTGACTTTTTGTCATAAAACAAGGAAGTAAAAAAACAAGTTACGCCTTCCCACCCCTAATTTGTATATGAATCTTTACCGAAGGATTCAGGGGTTTGCCAAATCCAAAATAATGGATTCAGTGCATCCCTAATTATTACAGAGAAAAAGAAAATTGTTTTTATAAAAAAAAAAAAAAAAAAATGATATATACACACACTAATATCCTCATATTTTGCAACAGGGGGTACTTTATTTATTATTATAGTGAGTCATGTGACGGAAATGACATCACTACTTACTTTTTATAACTGATGACATCACTAGTCACTGTTTATAAGGATATAATTTACAATATATATAGATATATAGATAGATATTGTTTATTTTTACATTCCTATTGTTTGCCATTTGTTTCATTCCAGAACTGTCACCCCCCAGCTTCCTCCTGCGACTGCCGGATTGAATGCCATAGGCTTTTATTTTTGGCTCAGTGATTATTTTATTGATGTATTTCTCATGCTCCCCCGGGTCTCTGGCTTTACCATATGTTAATATAGAAATGATGGAAGCGACGGAGTTAGTGTTTCAGCCCCTGTCCTACATTATGTCAGCGCCGATCAGTACAGAGACCCCCCCATCTCCAGATTGTTCTGTCTGAGCTGCTGTTAAATCCCCAGACAGACTGACACCCCCCCCCCCCCCCCGCCGGGGGCCACGTGGTTCCTTAGGAATAAACAGCCGGGGGTCATGGAGGCAGGGATCTGTCTAGGGGAGGGCTGGGCATCAATGGGGGCTGCTTGTGGGGAAGGGGGAACAGTTATTTATATTTTATATATTTATGTGTGTGTCTTAAGAGTAATAATAATACTTTTATTAAATTTAAAGGGCAAGTATACGACAAATTGTGCTTTCAAAATTGGAGCAGGTGCCGCAGCACAGAATAGGTGTATATGTTTCAGGGCTCCTATTCCCACGTCCCTACTAAAATTACCTGATCTCCTGCTCAACCACTCAGGGTTACTGGGCTGCACATTTAAAGGGGAAGTTGCCTTTGCAATTTCTGTTTTTAGCATTCTGTTATGATGTTTTTATTTCTAAATGACACCGTTTACACTGCAAATAATTCACTGTACAATATAAAATGTCATTCCTGAACCAGCAAGTGTATTTAGTTGTAATATTGGTGTGTAGGTGCATCTCAGGTCATTTTGCCTGGTCATGTGCTTTCAGAAAGAGCCCAGCACTTTAGGATGGAACTGCTTTCTGGCAGGCTGTTGTTTCTCCTACTCAATGTAACTGAATGTGTCTCAGTGGGACCTGGATTTTACTATTGAGTGTTGTTCTTAGATCTACCAGGCAGCTGTTATCTTGTGTTAGGGGGCTGCTATCTGGTTACCTTCCCATTGTTCTGGCAGGGCAAGTAGATAAGCAGCTGCCTCCTTAGTGACTAGCCGGGGGGGGGGTGTCCTGGACCCTCCCAATCAAGAGCTTAGTGACAATTACAGGGGGCTGATATGTATCAGTAGTTTTCTGTTTCTGGGATCTGAGCTGAGTTATAGAAGTGTGTAACCCAGTGAGTGAGCTTTTCCCAGCTGGCAGAGGTTGGAGAATGTGCAAAAACGATTTTCTAATGCAGGAAGCATCTCTGGACGCTTCTCTGCTCGGTTCTGCTGCTTCTGAAACAACAGCAGTCAGTGTTATTTGACTAAAGCTACTACACGACCTGAGGGGGTCACTGGGAACCCTCCCCTGGCAACAGCCACCCCCCTCAAATATTTTTAAGGAACCATCACACTCTTTTTCCTTGTTAATGATCTCCATCATTTTATTCCCATGCAGGAAGCGGCGATGTGAATGGAGCTGGGCCCAGGAACGCGCGGATGTGGTGAGTCGATGGAACTGGCTGCAAGCTCACGTGTCCGACCTGGAATACAGGATCCGCCAGCACACGGACTTCTACCGACAGCTCCGTGCCGGGAAGGTAAGAAACCAGGGGGCGAGTTTGGGCTGATTGGTTCTTAAACGAGTTGTTCACCTTTAGAATGACATTGAGAGGGATATTCTGAGACAATTTGCAGTTGGTTTTCATTTTTTATTATTTGTGATTTTTGAGTTATTTAGCTTTGCATTCAGCAGCTCTCCAGTTTGTAATCTGGTTGCTAAGGTCCAAATTCCCCTAGCAACCATTCATTGATTTGAATAAGAGACTGGATTATGAATAGGAAAGGGCCTGAATAGAAAGTAGTAATACAAAGTAACAATAAATGTGTAGCCGTACAGAGCATTTGTTTTTTTTAGATGAGGTCTAAAGTGACCCCCACTTGAAATCTGGAAAGAGTCAGAAGAAGAAGGCAAATCATTTAAAAATCAATAATAATGAAGACCAATTGGAAAGTTGATTAGAATCGGCCAATCTAAAACTTACTAAAAGCTAACTTAAGGTTGAACCACCCCTTTAATGCCCCATGCACAGCCATTAAAGGAACAGTTCAGTGTAAAAATAAAAACTGGGTAAATAGATAGGCTGTGCAAAATAAAAAATGTTTCTAATTTAGTTAGGCAAAAATGTAATGTATAAAGGCTGGAGTGACTGGATGTGTAACATAATAGCCAGAACACTACTTCCTGCTTTTCAGCTCTCTTGCTTTCCACTGAAAGTAACCAATCAGGGACTTGAGGTGGGGCCACATGGGTCATAACTGTTGCTTTTGAATCTGAGCTGAATGCTGAGGATCAATTACAAACTCACTGAACAGTTATGTCCCATTTGGCCCCCCTTATAGTCACTGACTAACTCAGAGTTAGAGAGCTGAAAAGCAGGAAGTAGTGTTCTGACTATTATGTTACACATCCAGTCACTCCAGCCTTTATACATTACATTTTTGGCTAACTAACTATATTAGATTATTTATTTTGCACAGCCTATCTATTTACCCAGTTTTTATTTTTACACTGAACTGTTCCTTTAACTGGGAGGCAATAGCATGCTGCACACATGAAGACTCTCTTATAATATGAGTTTATTTAAGGGTGTAACAACTGTGTTCGCACTCTACTGAACTGTTCCTTTAACGTGTGGCCCGTCTTTATTTTATCCCCAGGGGCAAGTGCTGCTTGGGGAGGCAAGTCCTTCTGAGACAGCTGGGGAGCCTCTGCGCTCTTCCCTTCCAGACTCAAGAACATCCTCTTCTCCTTCAGCAGATGCAGAGAGGCGGGTGAGTCGGGGAGCTGCGAGGAGCAGGATATTTGGGGCTGGATTGAGGGGAGGTACAAAAAGGAAGGTGCTGTTCTTTTTCTACATGCAGCTCTCCTTTACTTGCATTTTGCCGCAGGAAAGGGCAAACTTCCCTCCTGTAAATAAGAGTGCAGATGTCTTAACCGCAGTCGGTTGGGGGAGTTAATGTGGAAGCGAATGTCATGTGATTGTCTCTTTTGTGTGACTCTTATTCCCTGTGTCTTGTGCTGTAGCACCCCCTGCTGTTGACACATGTGAATGCAGCGCATGAATAACAATGCGCATGTCAATCATTTCATTGCAGCCTACAATAAACTTGGCTTTTCCCCCCTTGTTAACGAGGCCATTGACCTTTTGTGTTTCCTCATAGGCCGAGTCAGGCACCCCAGAAGCCAAATCATTGCAGAGACCAATTAATGGGGTGGTTAACATGTAAGTATAGTCCTATCCTGCGCATAAACTGATCACGTTCAATTATTTTCATATGGATTTTATTTTTTATGTTCTCTAGATAATGTAGGTATATCAGTAGATACTGTAGGTATTGAAGTAGATGATGTAGGTGTAGATGATGTAGGTGTAGATGATGTAGGTGTAGATGATGTAGGTATAGAAGTAGATGATGTAGGTATATCAGTAGATACTGTAGGTATAGAAGTAGATGATGTGGGTGTGGAAGTAGACGATGTAGGTACTGAAGTAGACGATGTAGGTACTGAAGTAGACAATGTAGGTAGAGAAGTAGACGATGTAGGTAAGAGAAGCAGACAATGTAGGTAAGAGAAGTAGACAGTGTAGGTAAGAGAAGTAGACGATGTAGGTAGAGAAGTAGACGATGTAGGTAAGAGAAGCAGACGATGTAGACAGAGAAGCAGACGATGTAGACAGAGAAGCAGACGATGTAGACAGAGAAGCAGACGATGTAGACAGAGAAGCAGACGATGTAGGTACAGAAGTAGACTATGTAGGTATATAAACTCTGGAAACTTTAGCACCCTGCAGTCATTGCTTCAAGTTGGTTGAGACGGGAGGTTTTTCCCCTTAACAAAAAAAAAAAAAAATAGTTTATAATAATAATAAATCATAAATGTTGTCCCATGTATTCCCTTAAGGTGGAAATTTTACGTCGGAGGGTTTAGGCCCCGTAAATACTACAAGTGTTGTAAAGTGCCAATCATAGTAGTTACATAGTTACATAGTTAAATTGGGTTGAAAAAAGACAAAGTCCATCAAGTTCAACCCCTCCAAATGAAAACCCATCATCCATACATACACCCCTCCCTACTTTTAATTAAAATTCTTTATACCCATACCTATACTAACTATAGAGTTTAGTATCACAATAGCCTTGGATATTATGTCTGTCCAAAAAATCATCCAAGCCATTCTTAAAGGCATTAACTGAATCAGCATCACAACATCACCCGGCAGTGCATTCCACAACCTCACTGTCCTGACTGTGAAGAACCCCCTACGTTGCTTCAAATGAAAGTTCTTTTCTTCTAGTCTAAAGGGGTGGCCTCTGGTACGGTGATCCACTTTATGGGTAAAAAGGTCCCCTGCCATTTGTCTATAATGTCCTCTAATGTACTTGTAAAGTCTAATCATGTCCCCTCACAAGCGCCTTTTTTCCAGAGAAAACAACCCCAACCTTGTCAGTCTCCCCTCATAATTTAAGTCTTCCCTCCCTCTAACCAATTTAGTTGCACTTAGTCTCTGCACTCTCTCCAGCTCATTTATATCCCTCTTAAGGACTGGAGTCCAAAACTGAACTGCATACTCCAGATGAGGCCTCACCAAGGACCTATAAAGAGGCATAATTATGTTTTCATCCCTTGAGTTAATGCCCTTTTTTATGCAAGACAGAACTTTATTTGCTTTAGTAGCCACAGAATGACACTGCCCAGAATTAGACAACGTGTTATCTACAAAGACCCCAAGATCCTTCTCATTTAAGGAAACTCCCAACACATTGCCATTTAGTGTATAACTTGCATTTATATTATTTTTGCCAAAGTGCATAACCTGCATTTATCAACGTTGAACCTCATTTTCCAGTTTGCTGCCCAGTTTTCCAGTTTAGACAAATCACTGTGCAAAGTGGCAGCATCCTGCATGGAACCTATAGTTCTGCACAATTTAGTATCATCTGCAAAAATAGAAACAGTACTTTCAATGGCCACCTCCAGGTCATTAATATACAAGTTGAAAAGCAAGGGACCTAGTACAGAGCCCTGCGGTACTCCACTAACAACACTGGTCCAATTAGAAAATGTTCCATTTACCACCACTCTTTGTAGTCTATCTTTTAGCCAGTTCTCTATCCAGGTACAAATACTATGTTCCAGGCCAACATTCCTTCATTTAACCAGTAACCTTTTGTGTGGCACTGTATCAAATGCTTTAGCAAAGTCTAAGTAAATCACATCCACTGCCATCCCAGAATCGAGGTCTCTACTTACATTCTCGTAAAAAGAAATTAAGTTAGTCTGGCAAGATCTATTACGCATAAAACCATGCTGGCACAAACTCATAGTATTATGATTTGCTATGAAGTCCAGTATCTTATCCTTTATTAACCCTTCGAAAAGCTTTCCTAATACTGACGTCAGACTAACTGGCCTATAGTTTTGAGGCTGAGAACGGGATCAATCAAGGAGGGAAAACATATAAAATGTGGAACAGATTGCTTCACTTGCAAGGAATCATTTCCATTTAAATGTTAAAAAGATGTGGGTTGAGAGTGTCGCTCTTTATGCCTAGGTTTTATTTGCATGTAACCTGCTTTTTGGTGTTCTCTCGTCTCACACTGTATATTCTTCTTTATTTTTCAAAGGCTTCCTCCCGTATTGCCCCCTCGGCCTGGCTCAGACCCCCAAGAGCTGACACCCAGTAAGCCTTTGTCACCACTCCCAGATGCCACGTGTGTGTGTGCCAGGGCCAGGCCTCTAGTCGCCTGCAAGCGGAGGAGGATTGTGAGGCCTGACCGACTGATGCCGCTTAACAAGAAGGTGAGAGGGCTGAACCTGGGCAACATGGAGAGGGGATTGGGCAAATGAATAAGAGGTATAACCTGGGGACCAACCAGTCAATAAGTTCCATTGTTTTCGCAGACATTTTAATGCCTGTATTTTGGCTTTATTTAGTAAACCACTTCCCCTGTACAGAGCAAAGGAGGAAATGTTTCACCTTCCAAATACTTTTTTCAGTTTAGCTGTTTTTGGATTGTTCACCAGAAATAAAAACCTTTTTCTATTGCTTTCCATTTTTTCTTTTTTTAAAAATGGAAGTTTTATGTTTAATGTTCTTGTCTCTGGCGTCTGTTGAGCAGCATATTGATCCGGCAGCATCTGAACTGTTACAATTGGATATATTTTGTGGCTACATGAGTTGATACATTTTTTTCTGTGGGTATATTAGCAACAACTGTATCAGTTCTAACAGCTGCCTTTAATGAAACAGGGATTCTGCTCAAATATTTCAACTAGATGTATCAATTTAAAACAGTTCAAGAGTCGGCGACCCCCCCTCCTGTTTTTTTTTTTTTGTTTGTTTTTTTTTTGAAAATAGAAACTAATTATAAAAATTCTTTATTTCTGGTGAAGTATCTGAAACCAACTAAACTGAAAAAGTGTTGGAAGGTGAACGACCCCTTTAATTGCTGTTGTCTAAAGCAACTAGGTAGCCAGACTATAGATTTATTGAAGGGATCCGACCAGGAATTGTAAGATCACTAATGGGGTTACCAGCAGGGCATACATTTAATATCTTGTTCTCTCTCTCTTACTCTCGTGCTTCAGGTTCAGAGGGTCGCCCCGCATGTCTGTGAGGTTTCCTCACCCTGTGTTATGTGTGCCAGTCTCCCTGCGCCCTCCTCTCAATTCCAATACAGTGACCCCCTGGCTGAGCGTCTGGCACTGCTGGATCCATCAGTTCACCCCGTCTTATCCTTCCCACATGGTAAGTTGCTGCTAATGGTTATGATTCTCCCCAAGGTTCAGTCTTGCTCACAGTGTCTCATTGTAGCAATGCAGATCTCTTGCAGCGTCTTGCAGTTGTGCTGCTGTTTGTTTAGTGTTGGCACCAATATTGGCTCAGAGACACGGCGACTTTCAGATTGATTGCCCTGTCTGGGAGCCATAAGAGCAGATGTTATACTATTGCCTGGGGGACTCTCGGGTCCTTAGACTCCTATCCCAACACTGAAATCCTATTGGTTTTTAAAAAAGATTGAACCTTTCCATCCTTCTGCAATTCTTTTTCTGCTCTTAGATATCCCTGCAAGCCTACGTCTCCTTTCTCTTCTCCGCTCTCACAAACAAGACAGGAGCAAGTCCATAAAGAAGCTAAAACTGCGGCCTCTCAACCAGCTCCAATCTACTCCTGAGCCCCCACGTGGGGACCGATTACAGGGGACTCCTAATGTGCACAGTAAGTGTCTGACAGCACGTGTTTGCTTTTTCCTAAGCACTTTCTCCATTCCCTGTCCTCCCATTTCCCATCCTTCCATTTCATGTCCTCTCATTCCCCATTCTTCCATTCCCTGTCCTCCCATTCTCGCGTCACTGAATCCAAAGTGTGAAAAGAGTGGGGAAAAGTCGCCCTTTTCACCAGAAACTTCATCATCTCTCTGTCATGGATTCCTGGGAGTAGTAGTTCAGCAGCAGATACTGTACTATTCTATCCTCAGACTGCCCACATGTTCAAGCTGCACAGACTTGAGTCTCCACTTTCAACCTTATAGTTTTCTGATTCTTACTTATCCATTATCCTGTATTTGTTTAACTGTCTTCATCTGTTTTCCCAACCAGGAGTCTCTCACCATCGACCTGCTGATCTCCCTCCCAAACAGCACTTGGAACCCCCCCTCCGCACTCTGAAGATTGACAGATCCCTCCTCTCCAGGCCCGATCCCTCAGTCCCAACCTCTGCTCCTCATGTCAAGAGACGGCAGCTGGGAGTGCCAGACAGAAATGGTAAGTGGCTGGCTGAATGTTACAGGGAGCACCCACTTATACAAGGCACCCACTTATACAAGGCACCCACTTATACGAGGCACCCTCTTATACAAGGCACCCACTCAGCTTTCAGTTTTTTTTTAATAATTTCCATTTGTGCCCAGCAGGAGCACAGCAAGTGGATGTATCAGTCAGCAGCCCTATATCAGTCAATCCTGTGCCCCCTCTCATCCGCCAGCTTTCTGCATCATCTGAGGGGCCAATCTCTTCCTATTCTGCCTCTGCGGTGAGTATCTTCTGTTACACTGTAGGTGCACGGGCAGTTCCATCGGACCTTTGTTACAGGGGTGACATATAGGGGCCACAGCCTTGGAGAAGAACAAAACAGTCCGTATGGGGGTCACATGCCCTAAACTCCATATCTACAAGACACTTCCAGCTCTGGTCTCCACTTACATTGTTGTTTTATTCTAACAGGTCTCCCGGCGCCGCAGAACTGAAAGCTCCTATGACATAAACAACATTGTCATCCCCATGTCTGTGGCTGCAACAACAAGAGTAGAGAAACTGCAGTACAAGGAGATCCTCACACCCAGGTACTGGGAAGCCTTATACCCCGACTCTTACCCATCACATGCACTAATATCTCTCTATTATATTATGTATCTCTATATTAACCCCTCCCTGCCTCTCTTGCAGCTGGCGTGTGGTTCACATCACTCCTGTTACCCCAAATAATGAGGAAGATCCGGAGGAGGTGAGCTGGCTGATATTATTCTTTTTTATTATTTAATAATCCCT
This sequence comes from Xenopus petersii, assembly GCA_038501925.1. Classification (NCBI taxonomy): domain Eukaryota; kingdom Metazoa; phylum Chordata; class Amphibia; order Anura; family Pipidae; genus Xenopus; species Xenopus petersii. Next base: position 133,280,874 of record CM076688.1, on the reverse strand, counting down.
CTATGATTTATATTTATTATATAGTAGGTTTTTTAGAACTAATGGCATCAATTTTCTCCCCTTCCTCTCAGCTGGAGGATCTCTCAGACGCTGCCTTCTCCTCGTTGCACGCAGTGTGTGAAGAACAGGAGCGCTTGAGATGGCAGAGCAGTGTCCCTCCCCAGCGCCGTGGAAGCCGGTAAGACGCACCTCTGTCACTGCCTTTTAATAAATAATAATAATAATAAAGGATATGTCTCTGCTACTGCTTAATCACATAGTTGAGTAGTGTGGCTGTTGTTTGAGTCTGGAGCAAACAGACCCCGGCAATTTGTCTCTATTCTCTAGGGATCTTAAAGGGATACTGTTTTTCAAAACACATCAGTTAATAGTGCTGAAATCCATTTCTCAAAAGAGCAAACAGATTTTTTTATATTAAATTTGAAATCTGACATGGGGCTAGACATATTGTCAGTTTCCCAGCTGCCCTCAGCCATGTGACTTGTGCTCTGGTAAAAGTCAGTCCCTCTTTACTGCTGTACTGCAAGTTGGAGTAATATCCCTCCCTTTCCCCTCAGCAGCTTAACAGAACAATGGGAAGGTAACCAGATAACAGCTCCCTAACGCAAGATAACAGCTGCCTGGTAGATCTAAGAACAGCACTCAATAGTAAAATCCATGTCCCACTGAGACACATTCAGTTACATTTAGTAGGAGAAACAACAGCCTGCCAGAAAGCAGTTCCATCCTAAAGTGCTGGCTCTTTCTGAAATCACATGACCAGGCAAAATGACCTGAGATGCACCTACACACCAATATTACAACTAAATACACTTGCTGGTTCAGGAATGAGATTTTATATTGTACAGTGAATTATTTGCAGTGTAAACAGTGTCATTTAGAAATAAAAACGACATCATAACAGAATCCGTTTGAATCAGAATCAATGCACTGCGCCCTCTGCTGGTGACAGGTGGAATTCCAGGAGACGTATTTACCTTACTGGAGCTTTCACTCTCACCATTCCTTTTATTTCTATAGCAGAGTGTTGGTTCCAAATAAATAACTTTTCTATGTTTCTCTTGTCCTTTAATTGATATTTTTTCCTCCCCTCTCAGGACCCACAGAACATCTGAAAGCTCCGTCACCCCTTCTGCTGGTCCTCGGCCCCTCACCCCCCAACCCTCATCCCCTGACACAGGCAGTTGGCAAGCCCTCCCCGACTTCTCCCCTCTCAGCCCCGACGTCCTCTCAGCTCCTCCCACCCCCACCTCCCGAGAGACCTCCCGCCTCCTCTCGGAAGAGACCCACAGCTCCGTGTCTGACTCTGGACGTGAGGAGATGGTGAGTTTCGTGTCAGAAACCTAAGTGGAGGGTTTAAAGGAGTTAAAGGGGTTGTTCACCTTTAAATTAACTGTTTGTTGAGTATGATGCTTGCAAAGAGGGATACTGAACCCCATATGCAAATTAGGGGTGGGAAGGGGGAAGACATTTTTTACTTTCTTGTTTTGTGACAAAAAGTCACAAGATTTCCCCCTCCCCTAATTAGCATATGCAAATTAGGATTCCATTCGGCCGAGCAGAGGGAGGGGGTCTATTTAGGGTATTTTTAATTAAGAGGTTTGTTTCTCATTTAAAGGTGAGGCAGACCTTGAAGTGAGGTTTTATTTAGTTTATTCTATTGAGGCAATTTCTTATTCATTTTCCAGCCACAGTTTGGTTTCTGGGGTAAGTGTCCCTAGCAACCAGATACTGGAGCGATGCAGAAAGGGAAAGTAGCCCGGGGGGGGGTATATATATATTTCTATCTGACTGTCGTCCCTCTCTCTCGTAGGCGGTGCAACCGTGGGAACGGAGGAACTTCCCCCTTTCCTACAGCCCCAAGCGGGAACTGGCAGGACCTTGTGAGCCCACAGACTGGGGAGGACCCCGCCCCCCGCGCCGTCCCTCCTGCAGCTCTAGAACCGCCAAAGACCCCGACGACCCCCCGTCCTCTCCCCCCTGTCCTGTCTCAAGACCCCGACCTCTTCACAGATAGAGAGAGAGGAGAGCGATGCCCCTGACAACAGACTATTTGGCTCCAAAAAAAAAAAATCCAACTGTTTGATATTCAAACTTGATCCCCGGAAGAGTGAGCGCCATTTTCACAATTTTTAGTGAATTCAAAGAATTTAGGGGACTTTTTTTTTTGCTTTGTTTTTGTTGTTTTGTTCCGAGATGGGGGGGGGCGCGGAAACTGCTCTTCTCTGGGTGCAACTTGGGCACAAGGGAGGGCTGGCAGTTTGTAAAGCTGATCATGTTGATTCTTTCTCTGTTTCTATTGGCTGAGAGAGGAGAGACCCGCCCCCATCACTGCATTCCCACAAGCTTCTAGGGCTGGTATGTTCATTTAGACTCCTCCCCTTTCTTCTCTCCTACAATTAGACGTCATGTTAATTAAGCACTTAGTGTTCAGTGGGGAGACGGGACTTGTTTACAGAGCTCACAATCATCAACAGCAGAAACTAGCGATTCTCTTCCTGATCACCCTTTGTCTGTCTGTTCTGTTTCCTCTATAAAGTCCCATTACTTTCCGTTTCCTATTTCTCATCCTGAATAATCATTTAGTGAATTCCCTCCATGCCCCTTCCTAAAAATAATCAGCCTCCTTCTGTTGCTTTGGAAACCCTGCCCCCCGCATCAGCTTTTCATCCAATCAGAAACCTTAAAGGACCAGTAACATAAAAAAATGTAAAAAAAAAAAAGTCGTTCACATACATTGAAAAAAAAAACAAAAAAAAACACCAAGACAAAGAAAATTTAAAATCTCCAAGTCTAATAACTTGCTGAATCTCCTCTTCAGAAAGCGATTGGACAATCCATCGTGCGGCGCTCGATTTCTCCTCCCTGCCTTCCTTATAGGAGAGAGCCAGGCAGGAGAAATCGAGCGCCTCATGATGGATCATCACCTTTTCGGAAGAGGAGTTTCGGAAAGTTTGCGAATTTTTCAAAAAATTGTCTTCATTTTTCAAAAAATTTGATATTACTGGTCCTTTATGAATGAAAACTGCCGATTTGATCCCCTCTATTGATTATTGAGTGACCCAATCAGGCAAAGATCCCCTTGATCTCCTAAATGCAATTGGCTGCCTGGGAATCTGAATTCCAGCTCCTGATTGGCTGTTGTTGTTTCCCCCCATAATGTGCCCCCCGTGTTTCCAAGTAGACCCCGACTTCTTGCACTGTGTATGAATGTGAGTGCGTAACTGAGAATAAACCCCCCCCCCCCGAGTTTACACCCCTTACAATTCAGTTCTACACGTTTTATGTCTTTATCCTGATTTTCATTTGTTTTTCTTTTACTCTCTGTGCCAATCAAAGGCTCCTTGGCACTTAATGGGTTAAACACCTTTTAATTCCCCCCCAGTCTTTGAGCATTAATTAACGGCTTCAGTTCTCCAGCAAGAAATTCACCTTGAACCCCCCCCCCCCCCCGCGAGAGAACTTTTAGCTTTGTACAAAGGAGATCAGTAAAGAATTGTATTTTGTAAATAACTTTTTATTCGCTTTATTTTTTTGCCTATTTTGGTTTATTTTTCTGGACGGCGGAACGGGCGCCGGTTACTGGGTTGTATACGCGGGAAATGGGGGGGGGGGGGAAACGATGCGTTTTTGTTGTTTTCAGAGTAATCTTTTCTTTGTTTAATGTGTTTATCCTGTTGGAAAAAAAAAATAAGCACTGGGCTAAAGTGCTGGAGAAAAAGATGAAAAAAAGGGAAAAAAAGCCAAAAAAAACCTTAAATAATAAACCAGTTAAACACTGTCTCTTGTCTGACCTGTCAAATTCCATTTCTTCTTCTATGTGTGACCATCTACTGAGAACTCCATCACTCCTGGATTATTATCTACCCCCTACTGTAAATTATAAGGATATTAGAAGTCACTGAGGGGTTGTTCTGTGACCATATAAAGGCACAAGGCCTCAGGCTGAGTTATACAGGGAACTCTGAGTATCACTCATGTATTATAAGGTATAATGTACCCCCTACTGTAAATGATAAGGATATTAGAAGTCACTGAGGGGTTGTTCTGTGACCATATAAAGACACAAGGCTGCAGGCTGAGTTATACAGGGAACTACGAGTATCACTCATGTATTATAAGGGATAATGTACCCCCTACTGTAAATGATAAGGATATTAGAAGTCACTGAGGGGTTGTTCTGTGACCATATAAAGGCACAAGGCTGCAGGCTGAGTTATACAGGGAACTCTGAGTATCACTCATGTATTATAAGGGATAATGTACCCCCTACTGTAAATGATAAGGATATTAGAAGTCACTGAGGGATTGTTCTGTGACCATATAAAGACACAAGGCTGCAGGCTGAGTTATACAGGGAACTCTGAGTATCACTCATGTATTATAAGGGATAATGTAGAACATATGAGGTGGCGAATGAATGGGCAGGTGAAGTGCAAGGAATGCTGGGTAACAGCCCCCTGAGACCAAGAAAGACTCCGCACCCTCCTGTCGTTTGTATTAATTAATTTATTTCCAAATCCACTTGAACAACAGACCGTGTGAAGCAGCTGCTCAGACACGACACAGAATATGGACAGTCACAGACACAACGCAGAGGGAAGGGGGAGATTATATCCTAGGGGGGTCGATTAGGGGATCTGAGTATCAATGGCAGCAATGGAAGGGGGGGGGAGATAATACTGAAATAAAAAGATAACGGGGGCGGGGAAACATTGGCAAATAAAAGAAGCAGCCACGGCCATTTTTCTTAATTTATGTTGAAATTCACACAAAGTTCAGAGAGTGAGTGGGACATTGGGGTGGGGAGTCGGCTTTTATGGGGGGTAGAAGACGTGCAGAGGGGTTTATTTATACCATGCTCCTAGATGTGCCCCCCAATACTGGCAGAGGGGTAACCGTCCCCTCTCTCTCCCACTCAATAAAGGAAGAGTGCAGGGGAGAGAGGGCTTTCCATTCTTTCTGGGGTTCCTTATCCTGTTCAGAAAACTGGGGTTCATTATCTTGTTCAGAAAACTGGGGTTCGTTATCCTGTTCAGAAAACTGGGGTTCATTATCTCGTTCAGATAACTGGGGCTTGTTATTCTGTTCAGAAAACTGGGGCTCGTTATCCTGTTCAGAAAACTGGGGTTCAATATCCTGTTCAGAAAACTGGGGTTCAATATCCTGTTCAGAAAACTGGGGTTCAATATCCCGTTCAGAAAACTGGGGTTCAATATCCCTTTCAGAAAACTGGGGTTCGTTATCCTGTTCAGAAAACTGGGGTTCAATATCCTGTTCAGAAAACTGGGGCTTATTATCCTGTTCAGAAAACCAATCCGATTGCTTTCAGGGATCAACTGAAAAAAGCTAATCACTGATTGGTTGCTGCCCAGTGTTTATAAATGAGCCCCAATGAATCATTTGCCTCTGTAGCCATGAGACTAGTGTGAGCCCACGTGCCAGTCGGAGAGGCCCATCTATACATGGGGGTGAGGGGGTTAATAAATAAGCAAGCCAGAGGAGAATTTCATTATCAAAATTGTTGTGGTTTTTTTTTTTCTATTGTATAATTTTTTTGTTTATTTTTTCTCTATTGTATAACTTTTTTGGGTTTTTTTCCCTCTTTTTATCTAGTTAATTTGCCTTTCAATCCCCCCCCACCTCCATCTCTCCTCCCTCCCCGGTTGGGGAAGCGAATCACAAGCCCTGTTTGGCGAGGGAGGCGGAGACTTGGTCGGCCAGGGTGGAGAGCTGCGGGGAGTTGCTCATGTTGATGCTGCCGGAAGAGGAGACGTTGCTGAGTCGGCGGGGGGAGGTTTCCCCGGAGTGGCCGGGGGACTTGTACACGATTTCCGCTCCGTGGTCCGTCTTGGCTTTGGCGTTCTCCCGGAAACTCAACTTGTGCGACTCAATCTGTCGGAAGAAACGGTGAAAGGGAGAGTTATTTCTGCAGGGAGTTCCTGCTGGTATTACTAGGGGGCGCCACATGCAATAAAGTCTCCTATGTCACCACTTGTGACTGGGCCCCACGGGTAATTCATTGTAGGGCCCCTAATAGCCAGAGTCTGTTTTACCAACATATGTTGAAATTGCTCTAATCGTGGAAATTAAAATTTAATATAAACATCATCATACTGAAATAAGAAACCTTCTAAATATAATCAATTAAATATTCTGTATTGTTTCTGAAATAATCAAGTTTATCTTCACTATTCCTCTCTCAGCATCTGTTTCTCTTCAGTCTCTCTTCATGCAGCAGTTGGGTGTCAGATATTCACTGACAGTTAGATCCAATATGTCTTATAGGGGGGCTCCTTTTCTAGCAGATGTATTAGAGCTCACTCTATTAAAATTAGGGATGCACCGAATCCAGGATTCGGTTCGGGATTCGGCATTTTTCAGCAGGATTTGGCGGAATCCTTCTGCCCGATTGAACCAAATTCTGCATGTAGAGAGACATGATGTCTGGGGATTTTAATTAGGAATGCACCACTATTTTGGATTTGGCCAAACCCCCGAATCCTTTGTGAAAGATTTGGTTGAATACCGAACCAAATCTGAATTTGCATATGCAAATTTAGAGGCGAGGAGGGAAATAGCAAGGAAGTAAAAAATGTTTTCCCCTTTCCACCCCTAATTTGCAAATTCAGATTTGGTTCGGTATTCAGCCAAATCTTTCGCAAAGGATTCGGGGGTTTGGCCAAATCCAAAATAGTGGTGCATTCCTAATTAAAATCACAGACATCATGTCTCTCTACATGCAGGATTTTGTGCAAAAGGCAGTTATTTTGTTAGATTTTGTTTGTACTGAAATCAGTTATTTGAGTGAACTCTAATACATTTCCTAGGAAAGGAGCCCCCCTATAAGATATATTGGATCTAACTGTCAGTGAATATCTGACACCCAACTGCTGCATGAAGAGAGAATGAAGAGAAACAGATGCTGAGAGAGGAATAGTGAAGATAAACTTGATTATTTCAGAAACAGTACAGAATATTTAATTGATTGTATTTAGAAAGTTCATTATTTCAGTATGATGAAGCTTATATTACATTTTCATTTTCCCAATAGTTCCCCTTTAATTAGGGCCTCATGGGGCCCCTCTGCAGCCGCAGGGTCTGTTTCATGTGTAGTTACCCCCCTGCCTAAGAAACTTGCTGACCCCCTGCTGCAGCTCTTCTAGAATGAACCCTGAGGTTACAAATTCAGCCCAAACTTATTTCACTCTCCAGTCAAACAGATCAGAGTTTATTTCCCAGCAGCCTTTGCTACTGCTTTTAATCAAAAAGTGATTCAAAATGTCAATACGTTTATTAGGACAAAACAGGTGAAGGCCTAACGCGTTTCGTGCCTATTGCCTGAATCTATGAGTAAGTTCCCCAATAGGCACAAAACGCGTAACACCTGTTTTGTCCTAATAAATGTATTGACATTTTGGATCACTTTTTGGTAGTTATTTTTGAAAAAACCTCACAAACCTTGTTATTGTATCTATATCTATATCTATATATCTATATGCTCCCATGTACTGGGGTGAACTGTGAGTATTTTCCTTTATTATATTCATTTTTGGTCATTATCGTTTTTGTTAAAAACTGGCACCTTTCTCTTTAAGGGGCATCGTATTCCTATGGAAGAGCAACATAAATTGAAGCAATGGCTCGTGACTAGGCTTGGGTGAATTTAACCAGTTTCGTTTCGCCAAAAATTTGCCGGCGGTGAAATGATGCCGACACCCATCTATGTCTATGGGCGTCAACATTTTTTTGACGTGCGCAAAGCCATACAAGTCTATGGGCGTCATTTTTGCGGCGGAAAAAATTGCCCATCCCAACTTGTGACTTATAGTAGATCCCCTCCTGCTACAACTCATTAACCATCGCAGTATAACGGCAGACACGCGCTCAGATTCGGGGGGATTTAGTCGCCCGGCAATAAATTGCCTCTTCTTCAGACGACTAATCTCCCCTAAATGTCTTCCCGTCCGCTAGAATGTAAGTCGCCCGAACTTTCCTCGGGAGGCAACTTCAGGCACCTTCGGAAAACGAAGCTCATCCCGCCGGTGATTTACATAAATCGGCGGCAGGATGGCAATCGTGAGCTTTGTTTTCCGAAGTCGCCTCACGAGGAAAGTGTGAGCTTGTGTCTCTGCCCTAAAGCAGCTTGAGTCGTAGGCTTGACACGAGCCAATCACAAGTCCCCAGAGACAAATGAGAAGTTTCACTGGGCAAATGGCTACTTACCGTCCTCCTGTGCTACCAAATGTGGCACCTCTGTTTCTTCAGTCAAGGGGGCAAGAGGGCCGTGTAACAGGCAATTAGGAGGGGAAGGGGTGTCCCCTGTCTGCTCTCCGTTCCCTTCCTCTCTCTGGGGGTGACAAGATGAGGTGGAAAGGGGAGGGTGGGGTTGGATTGATTAAAAACATGCAGGTTGGGGGAGAAATGGCAGGAAAAAATGAAGGAAAGGGGTGAAGAGGAACCTGATGCCACCAGCAGACCCCCCTATCCCCTCCCCCATATACTGGACTTCTGCTCCAAACAGGCAGTTGCTCATATCTGATCCTGTATCCTGGGTTTCTTCCTGTGGCCATCAGAGGGCGCTATTGCTCCATTGCCACTGACTATATTGCCCACTGCTCTCATTGTAAAGGGCAAATGCTGCATTTTCATCACAGCTTTAAAGATGTTCCGCAGCAGCAGCAGTAATCAGTGACGGAGCTTTGTGCCATTACTCAATGCTCTGCATGATCAGGGGCCACACACACACAATGGGGGAAATTGATCAAAACTGGGCAGTAACCCATGGCAACCAATCAGATTGCTGCATTCATTGTTCTACTTGCAGCTGGCTATAAAAAGCTAATCACTGATTGGTTGCTATAGGTAACTGCCCAGTGTTGATAAATGAGGCCCACGGAAGAAGACAGAGCCCAAGGGAACCCTAGTTATTGCTGCCAGGATATTCAGATTGTCTCAGGGTTGGGACTAATACAGTCCGCCTGTTCTCTATATACCCCCCTCCGACTGCCTGTTTGCACTGGCTGCTGGCATTTAGCCCTAGAATTAAATTCAAGGAGAGGAAGGAGGAACTTTTGATAATGGAAAGGAAAGAGGAGGAGGGAGACACCAAACCCAAAATTGGGTCAAATCCTTAGTGTTCAGATCTGAGGCCTTGCTGTCATGTTAAATGGGTGGTTCACCTTTAAGTTGACTTTTAAGTATCTTACAGAATGGCTTATTCTAAGCAGCTTTTGTCTTTTTGATATTTATTTTAATTTATTTGCTTTTTTCTTCTGTCTCTTTCCAGCTTTCAAACGGGGCTCACTGACCCCATCGAAAAAACAAATGCTCTGTAAGGCTACAAATGTAGTGTTATTGCTACTTTTTATTCCTCATCTTTCTATTCAGGCCTCTCCTATTCATATTCCAGTCTCTTATTCACATCAATGCATGGTTGCTAGGGGAATTTGGACCTTAGCAACCATACAGCTGAACCTGTAAACTGGAATAAAAAGCAAACTAACTCAAAAACCACAAATAATAAAAAATAAAAACCATTTGCAAATTGTCTCAGAATATAATTCTCTACATCATACTAACAGTTAATCTAAGGGTGAACAACCCCTTTAAGGTGCTGCACTACTGAAGGTTTTTAGGGGACTTGGCTTTAATCTGAATTTACAAATTAGGGTTTGGTTCAGTATTTTGGACAAATCTTTTCTAGGACCCAAAAATGATGGGTTTGGTGTGCCCCTGGGTAGGAGACTGTTTGTGGGATAGTCCATTGAGTTCCATTAAAGGGGGGAGTTGGATACAGGTAAAGGCAAAGCAGTGATGGAGCGGATTCAATGAGATTGGAAGGAACATTTTTTTGTTGAGAGAGAGAGAAAGAGAGGCCAGAGCGTAGCCTTAGGGAAACACCTGCAGAGGACACAAAATGAGCCCATGCCCATGTCTGTACTTAAAGCTGCAGAGCCGCTTCTATTGGGTTTGTTTAAATCTGCCCGATGTGCTTGGAAACAGTTAGTTAGCAGAAGCTGCAGAAATAGGTTGGCCGTGGGGGTTAGTCACAGGCTGCAGGAAGCCAATTCAGTGTGGATCCCCTAAACTGTCACCTACATGTCAGCCAAAACACATTGGTGGTCAGTCCCCCCACAATGTAAAAAAAAATTGCTTGCCAGGGTCCCCCATAAAAATTTGGGTCTTAAGGGGGCCCCGGCCATGCTGCAAGCTTCAGTGGAGAGGACTGGAGCTCCGGTGCCTACATGAATTTTCTCCTATTCAGTTCTATGTACCCTCATTGGTCAGTTAAAGTTTAAGTCCCGGTAAAGCTGCATTGGGATTGGATAGGCTAGAGGGGAAGTTCCTAATTCACTCGTCCAATCCCAATGCAGCTTTACTGGGCTTAAACTTTAACTGACCACTGAAGGTTGCACCACGCTGGCGGGGCCCCTGCTAATCAAGTAAGTGAAACATGGCGGGCCCCCCTAAGACATTAAAAACCCGCAGGGCCTGGGACAGATGTCGGCCCAGATGCCAGCCCTGCAATAAATGCAAGAAAATATATTGTATATGTGTATATGGAGTAGGGATGCACCAAATCCACTATTTTGGATTGGGGCGAACCCCTGAATCCTTTGTGAAAGATTCAGCCGAATACCAAAGGGGGAAACATTTTTTACTTCCTTATTTTGTGACAAAAAAGTCACACGATTTCCCTCCCGCCCACATGCAAATTAGGATTCGGCCGGGAAGAAGGATTTGGCCGAATCCTGCTGAAAAAGGCTGAATCTCTAACCGAATCCTGGATTCGGTGCATCCCTAATATGGAGATTATCTATCTGTCCACTCATTTTTGATTTGATCCACGCTGTCTTGGCTTCCTGTTCTGTGCCGCTCCCAAACCCGCCGTACCTTTTTCGCGCCCCCTCCGGGTACATGAGTTACATTGTCCAGGGATCCGATCTTTGACTGAATCTTGTCAAACTCCAGTTTCTCTGATTTTAATTCCACGTTGCCTCCCCCTGGGCAAGAGAAGAAACAAACAGGTGAGCAAGGTGTTGGCCGTGCAGGTGGGATTGGTGCCGGCCAATAACAGGAATCCCGAAGGCTCATTGTACCTGGTTTGTGGTGGATGTTGACAAAAGATCCGCACTTGGAAGTGACACGGGTCAGATCGATGGGCTTGTGAGTGATCTGTATCTGAGAGATAAAGAGAGAAAAGTGAGAATCCCAAGGAGAGGAACAGGTTTCCTGATGTGAAATAGATGGTTCCAGATATGTTGTAAAGGGTTAATATGATAATTACAACGGTAACTAGACTGTACATTATGGACACACTCTGACTTGGGGTCCCTAAATGTTGCACAACTACAACGTCCAAAGAAAGGATGAAGGCGGGGCCACTTACTGCTCCTCCTCCTGGGACATGTTTCAGGTTGTCCTTTGAGCCACACTTGGACTGCACGTTGCCCAAATCCACCTTCTTGTGAACTATCTGCACCTGTAAAGAGAAGAACAAAGATAAGTCGAGGAATGGAATAGTTACAAGGGCAATGGTCTGCACCCAAATTGGAGAAGGAAAAGCTAAAACTAAGTAAGATTTATCAGAAAGGTCTATATAAATACACCAGTAAACCCTCAAAGTAATGCTGCTCTGAGTCCTCTGTCTAAAGAAACATCACATTTCTTTCCTTCTATTGTGTACTCATGGGCTTCTGTATCAGACTTCCTGTTTTCAGCTTAAACCTCCAGGGCTAGGGCTTGAGCATGCTCAGTTTGCTCATCCTCCCCTCCCTGCTGTAATCTGAGCCAAGAGCTATGAGTGAGCAGGGAGAGACTCAGGCAGGAAGTGATGTCACATCAAGCTAATATGGCAGCTGCTATCCTAAACAAACATAAAACAATTCTAGAGCTGGTAAAGCATTCTGCAGAATAAATATAGTGTTCTAGCTTGCACTATTGTGGCTAATCTATTGGCAATAAACTGCTCCTTCTCCTTTAAACGCCTCCCTGGTACCTTGCCGCCTCCTGGCTGATGCCGAATGTTATCCGTGGAGCCAATCTTTGAGCGCACGTTCTTCAGGTCAGGCATTGCTGCTGGGCTAGTGACTGGCTGAAGGCGGCTCTTGGCAGATGCTGGGGATTTGGGAGGGGTGCGAATGACGGCAATCTTTTTGGGCTCTCGGTTTGTGGGTGTCTGTGAAGAAGAGCGTCCAGTTGGAGTGCCGGGTGATCCAGGACTGCTGTACCCACTCCTCTCGCCAGATTTGGATTCTGCTGCAACAAGGGTTAAATTGCGTTAGAACTGAACAAGGGGATAACAGGACAATCCAAACGGGTCCAATCACTGGACCGGAAACCCTGAAATCAACCTGGAACTGCAACACTTCCAGCTGTCAGCCGATTGCAATATCCAGCCCCCGGCACACTGAGCTATGTGCATTTTGATTGTGCCAGAGGCTATTTTTGGTTCCAAAAATGTTCCGGGACTTTCCAAGAACCACCATTATACTGTATAATTGTACACATATCCACAGTACCCACAGATTAAATATAATGACCAGTATATATATCGCATGGGTATAGCCTGAGAGTGGTGATGTCATGACATTAAAGGGGTTGTTCCCCTTTAAATGAACGTAGAGAGAGATATTCTGAGACAATTTGCAGTTGGTTTTCATTTTTTATTATTTGTGGTTTTTGAGTTATTTAGCTTTTTATTCAGTATCTCTAGAGTTTGCAATTTCAGCCATCTAGTTGCTACGGTCCAAATTACCCTAGCAACCATGCACTGATTTGAATAACAGACTGGAATATGAATAGGAGAGGCCTGAACAGAAAGATGAGTCATAAGTAGCAATAACAATACATATCTAGCCTTACAGAGCATTTGTTTTTTTTTAAATGGGGTGACCCCCATTTGAAAGCTGGAAAGAGTCAAAAAAAGAAGTCAAATAATTCAAAAACTATATATATAAAAAAAAAACATTGAAAAGTTGCTAAGAATTAGCCATTCTATAACTTACTGAAAATGAACTTAAAGGTGAACCAGCCCTATAATGACACGGTATAGGGGACACTCACCTCTGTCTGGTTTTCCCATACTGGACGGTGGCTTTCTCTGATCCCTTCTGACGGCTGTAAGAAAAGGAACATATTCATTACAGAGAGTCCTGACATACAGAACCAAACCGACTGCAGCATCATAGATTAGTAACAGGTATCACGTTATCGGAAACCTTCCCATATCATACTGTATGTCTGTATTAGCTTGGCTGCTCAGTTTCCCATGTCCTCTCTCCTCTCACTTCTGTATCCCATTCCCTGTGCCATTAAATCAATTCCCCAGGCTCCTCTGTCCTATATCTCTCCCTCTCCTGTTCCCTTTCTCTGTATAATGCCCCTTTCTATTCCCACCAGCTCTATTGGCACTTGAAAGACTGCTGGTTGGCACTTAGTGATCTTTATCATCTTCCCTCAACTCATACTCTGTGTGCCAACCATATCATGGCACACAATCGCATCCAAACTGGCACCGTTTTCAAAACCATACCAACTTACTACTAGGGGGGGTCTTGGGGATGGATGAAGTCTTTGCTGGGATTCTGGAGGCAGTGGGTGTGTTCCTTGAAGCAGTGAGCTTGGCTGTAGCACTTTCTGGACCTCCATCCTCCTGGCAACAAAAGTTCATATATATGAAGGTCTTTCTTTACCAAAGTATCTGGCACGGGTAGGGTTGCAAGTATCCCCTGTATGGGCCTAATAAGAACCTGCATTGGTAAATCCTGTGCACATTGATTTCACATTTTGCTGGGAATAGGGATGTACCGAATCCAGGATTCGGCCTCTTTCAGCAGGATTCGGCCGAATCTTTCTGCCCGGCCAAAACGAATCCGCATATGCAAATTAGGGGTGGGGAGGGAAATTGCGTGACGTTTTGGAACAAGGAACTAAGAAATATTTTCCCCTTCCCACTCCTAATTTGCATATTCGGCGAATCCAAAATAGTGGATTCGGTGCATCCCTAGCTGGGAATCATCTAAAGATGGCAATTTTATATTATATTAGCTTTATTCCGCTGAGGAGCCCGCTGAGCATTCACTTTGCTTTCCTTACCTTGGCTCTGTGCAGCCTTGTGGTAATGCCCAACTGGCCAACTGTACCGAGTGATGTTCTCTGGCTGCTCCGTACAGAGGAGACGGCTGGACTGGAGGGACTTTTTAAGGTGCTAGAGGAGGGTGACTTGTGGGGAACAGTGTGTAGCCTGCTGGGATGTTTGGCAGGGGGGTGTTTGGTGGAAATCTTCAGAATGCAAAACAGAACATGAAAGAAACAGCCAAATAAAATGAAAATCAAAGATAAAATGAAAATCAAAGATAAAAAGAAAATTAAACAAATGCAGATGGGAAAGGTAAGAGCAGAGCTTTGAGGTGCAATCAGTTACACAATGGGGTACATAATCAGGTGGGGAGGATGGTATAAAACTCAGGTTCATGGTTTGGGCACATTCCATGCTTGTGGCACCTTCGGATTTTTGTACCTTAAAGCAAAGCTCTTGGATGAGTCAAACTTAAGAAGATTGCCGGATTGAACAAAAGTATGAAAAAAAAATAATGGTTTTGATTGGAGGGTGACGGAGATTGTCTGTCTGCACTCGGATAATATGCAGGGGTACAAGATTCAGTGTAGGGGGAGGAGGCAAAGGACCTTAAAACGTGCAAAAAAAATTCTGTGACTCTATAGAAAGAATAATCAGGAACCAATTTTCTCTAGAAGTGAAATGATCAGGATCCTGTGTCCCCCCAAAAGGCAGAACTAGCAGGATCCTGTGCACCCCAAAAGGCAGAATAAGCAGAAACCTGTGTCCCCCCAAAAGGCAGAAATAGCAGGATCCTGTCCCCCCAAAAGGCAAAATTATCAGAAACCTCCAAAAGGCAGAAGGAGCAGGTTGTCTTTCTGTACAGGTTGAATTAAAGTTTTCTACTCTTATTGTGAAGACAGTAAGGGAACCTGGAATGTTTCTGCAGATCCAGTTGGACCTTGTCTACTCACCTGCGCTCCTTTTTCCTGTGAGTCGGTCTCGTGTTTCTCCTGCTCATGTGCTGCAAAAACAAAGACACCCTGTCACCCCCCGGCAATAACAAAGGCCACTCGTGAGACAATCTGTGGGTTAGCGGGTTAGATCCAACCAGTCATGCAATCAAGTCTTTAGCAAGGAAACCCCAGGATCACACGTGGTAATAACCAAAACTATGGAATATCCAGAGAATTCCCTTCAGCACCAGGTACAAGAGTAAAGACTACAATAGACAGACACTGGGACAATCCTTGGGGTTACTGAGATAGTGACCCCTAACAAGAAGATCAGTCCAGTCCTTGACTCAGTCTTTGGAGTCTCTTGATGTCTGAAGGTGATCAGTCAAACTATCGATCGTCCCCTTAGAAGACTTTATTTACATCCGGGACATTTCACCCCATTTGCTTGGTGGTCTTCCAGCCGGAGGTCTTCCGCCTCATCACCCTCACAGGTATTTGAGATCAGGATTTGAAGAAACGATGAATTATAAATAGTGACAGTTACAAACTACTATTTTATTATTACAGAGAAAACGGAAATCTTAAAAATTTGGATACAATGGAGTCTATGTGAGACGGCCATCCTGCAGTTCGGAGATTTTTTAGCAATAGAATAAAATTGTCAGAATAATTCAAGTACATGGGATCCATTATCTGGAAACCCGTTATCCAGACAGAAAGGCCGTCTCCCATAGACGGTTTTATCCAAATAATCTAAATTTCCTTTTTCTATGTAATAATAAAACAGTAGCTTGTACTTGACCCCAACTAATGTTTACACAATTTTCTAGTAGACTTAAGGTGTGGAGATCCAAATTACAAAAAGATCCATTATCCGGAAAACCCCAGGTTCCAAGCAGTCTGGATAACAGGTCCAATATCTGTATAGTATAAAATTTCAAATAAGCCCCCCCCCCATAAAACGAGTCCCTGCCTTCTCCTATTCTGGGTATATTTACAATTTCAGAAAAAAAATCAAAACAATAAGGGTGGTTTTGCCCTTTAAATTCAATTCTGCACAAGCACTAATTTATACTTGGGCAATTTACCTTACAGGGGCTGACAAAGGAGTTCCTCAGCCAATCAGTACACAAGGCAACTGTAGGGCTACAGTCTGATTGGGTCATACACACGGAGAGCCGTAGGGCATGGATCCAGAGTGTTGGCTTAGACAGACGTATATGAAGACGCTGACAGATTTTTAGATGGTAAGCTCTTTTGTCCTCTTGCATCGGTTATTGGTTGTATTTTTTTTGTGTATGTTCATTGTATATGTCCATTAACTATACAGTGCTGCAGAATATGTTGGTGCTTTATAAACAGGCATTAACAATAAAATTAATAGTAATCCAATCAGACTGAATGGGGGTTTATTAAAGGGGCCCGTGCCTGAACCAATAGTGGGGCAGCTGAACTGCCTTGAGCAAACAACCACCGATACTCCATAGCAGGCTCGTCCGATCTGTAACCCTCTCGATGCTGAACTACAACTCCCCTGAATCCCTCTTACCGCAAGGCTGAGAGCTGGAAATCTCATTAAGTGCAGTCTCCCCTTAAATATGACCCCAAATTAACAGTCCAGGTAGATTTTCCCAAATGGAAGTGATCAGATGCATCCATAACCGGTAAATCGGCACACTCCGATGGACACAGTTTGACTAAAATCTAAATACTTTGCACTTGTGACAATAAATTATCCCTAATGTGTGTTCAGATGAATAAGCCTTCATTAAATAAGAATAGAAAAAAACAATATAATGGAATGTAAATAAATTATCCCTAATGTGTGTTCAGATGAGCAAGTCTTCATTAAATAAGAATAGAAAAAACAATATAATGGAATGTAAACAGTCTAAACACATGATCTCGGAGCGATTGTCTAAGCACTTTTGCAACTAATGTTTTGATTTCTCATTTTAGATATTTGCAGTGTTTAAATAATGGATTTGAAACAATAGCGCCACCTGCTGGTCATCAGGCAACCGGCTGAAAGTTAATTTCCTGAGAAAGGAAACATTTTGTTGCTTTGCTTAAAACTGACAACAGAAATAACTGGAGCGGAGACTCTTCTCTGCTCACTGACTTCGTTTTCTGAGAATCGGGAAACGGCTGTCGAGCCAACCAGCAGTTGGAGATGCTGTTTCAAATTCATTATATTTAGCAAAAATACAAAGACAGCTCTGATCGATTTTACATTATTTTGATTGGAGGGCGGCATCAGCGGAGAAAACCACACAGTGTGATATCTGCCTTATGGATATACCCATCTTTAGGGCTGATTTATAAAGATAGCAGTGCAGCTGCCAATAGCAGCCAATCAGATTACTGCTTTCATCTTCAAGTGGTAGCAAATCAAAATGAACCTCCGATTGGGTGAAATAGGCAACTGCCACTTCTAGTTGGATCCAATGGGGCTCATTTATCAACACTGGACAAATAAGCCCATGGGCAGTTACCTATAGCAACCAATCAGTGCTTTGCTTTTTTTTCCAGGCAGCTGCAGGTAGAACAATGAATGCCATAATTTGATTGGTTGCCATAGATAACTGTCCATGGGCAATTTTGCCCCCAATGGGTCTTACACAGACTTACACAGATGGATTCACCTGTCTGTACAGATAGCAGCTTCAACCTGGAAATCTAGGCCTTATTCATTCCTGCTCTTCATGACTGTGACACATCTGCTTCTTAAGTAAAAGTTATGTACATAGGCTAAAGTGAGAGGCCTGGCAGAATAGGATACAAAACTTGCCTACTTGCTAGAAGTGTTAATATTATGGGTTGAGTTAAAGGGCTTATTTACTAAAGCCTTGAGGCTTCATGAATGGGCAGGTGAAATCATGGACTTCCACCCTTAAGATCCTTAGTAAATATGCCCCGTGGTGAAGGAGGATGAAGAGTGATCATGCAAACAGGTCATGCAATGGAAGCAAAACAAAATGGCAAACTAAAACAAAAGCCCACAAACCAAGTCATGAAGAAATCAAACCGAGAATGGGTGAGGAAAGAAGGAGCAGACTGACTAACTGCTCGTGTGAAGAAGAAGTCTGATGGGATTCTTTCAAGCGGGTTTGGAAAAGCAAAAAGGCAGCCCAGGGAGGCCAGAGGAGGCTGTGGAAGGCTGGGCATTACTAGCGGAGAACCGGCAACACACCTTTAGGAACTGGCACCCGACTGACTGGTATTCCTGATCCGTGCGCTGGCACTCGCTTCCGAGGGGACTTCAGCTTTTCCTCGGTGGTATCAGCAATTCCTACGTCTTCGCGCTCCGCCTCTTTGCCGTTGATAGGTATGTTGGCATCGATCTCCACTTGGTAGACGGACACTGAAGCTCGTGGGCGTGTCTGACCCACGGAGAAAGAACTGGCCGGTATGTCCACATATGGCTCCTCAATTTCCTTCTGCTCGTGTTTATTATATTCCAGGAATATCGGTTCAGTCCCAGTGCCATTAGTCTGAGGCTGTTCTACCAGAGACAACTCCTCTTCATCCTCATCATCCTGCCTCATCTCACAGCCTTCATCGACTTGCTCTTCCCACCCTTCTGTGTCCGCTTCACAGATTTCTAGATTCACGTCCTTGCCATTTGATTCTTTATAATAGTCTTCCTCTAGAGCTGATTCAACCACACCACTGCTTATAGCCGCCTCGTCTGCTTGAGACTCCCCGTTGGCTTCTTCTGTAATCCCATAATCCTCAGCGTGTGCCGTTACTTTCACAGCTGCCGCCATTGTGTCCGGCTCACATTCCTGTCCTGCGGTTGCTAGAAGTGCAATCTCCTCTGGGGTTGGAGGTAAGAATGGCAAGTTTGATGAAGTCACATACACATGATGTCATGAATATGACTTATTTCTATACTACCCAGAAGGCCTGCACAGTATTATCACTCATTCATACAAGCTGTGTTTTTATATAACACTATAGGGCCCCAAATGATTGACTATAAAAACTTAATTCCTTACCCTAAGTGTAAACTGGATAAACAGGGATGGCAGAACAAATGTAAAAAAAATAATATAAGACCTGAACATGAGCTATGTAACTGCCCCCGGTCCTATTTAGCAGGAACCATCATTTTATTCACCTTTCCTAGATTGTAATCGCAGCAGAACTGGCAAGACGGGGCAATAAACTTTAGGAGTTTACTTGAGGGTATTCAGATGGCTGTCTGTGGTCTAGAAACTAAGGTGCAGTAATGGGTAATAAGGTGAGAATAATTGCACAGCGGAGACATCTGGATCTGTACTAACAGGTGTATCCTCCAGACCTATGGAATAAAAGACAATTTCTGGGAAAGCAGCCTTGTTGCGTCATGTCAATTATCGTGTTTTTGTGTCTCGGAGTGTCTGTACTTGTACAAAGGCTAAGCCTGACCAACCTGCTTTGTGCCGAATGCAACATGACATGGAAGCTGTTGTAGGAAAGGGTTTCCATGGCTTACACATTTCTAACTAGTACCTGCATTACCTGCGGCATGGTCCTGTTGACTGGGGGAATGCCCAACGGCAGCTTCTGTAGGACACATAAAGGGACATATATATGTGTGCATTCCATTCTCATCATCAACGGCTGCCGTTTTGATCACTTGGCACAAGTTGGTAATGATAGGCCCTACGACTTCTGTACTGTGATCCCTTTGGCGTACAATGAGGGCAAACAATGGCCGCCTTTAACCTTGGTTGCAGGTGTCGCCCCTATTTCCATGTGCCCATAGTCCCCAGGCTCCAGCCAGAAACTTATCAGTAACTTTCCCGAGGAACACCAAACCATTTGTCAAGGAAAGATCTGAAATAAGTGGAAATCTATTCCGCATAGAGCATAATAATGCCCCAAATTGAACTCCATGTGATGTCTAGTGGGTGAGATGTAATTGACCAGTGCCTATTTGGTATTCAGCCAGTTCATAAAATTCAAAGTATGAGCGTTTATTGTCATTATTATCTTACCAGTCGTTCCTTCAGGGATCTGTGCACGGACCTGGCTTCTCACTGCTTCCCCATTCGCTAGTTCCTCCTGCACCGAGGCCGCATCTTACACAGGGGAATAATAAATATTAAATAATAAATATACCCCTTTATTTCAGGCAGATTATCTTCAGGTCAGCACCACTTGCTCTGCCCATTATTTCAAATGTTATTATGCCGTATTACTTATTACCTTTGTGTGTCCCCTCCATATTGAAAGGAAATTATAACCACAACGTACTTTCAAATTATTTGTTGCTAGAGACTTTCCTTCCCTTATGGATGTAGGGGTGTAAGAGGGGTGGGTAAAGACTCTACTTATGTTTAAAAACACCTTTAAAACATTACTAGAGCTTACAAGACGTTTAGAGATACACAAAATAACCTTGCTACCGTACATCTAATTAGTATTCACCCCCAAATCTAATCCTTATCATTTTGGGGTACCAGTAATGATCACCCAAGGGGACAATCACATCACACCCCTTTCCTGCAAGCCAGTTACAGGCCAATCTCTGCACCCTATACTAGTACAACGTGCTTTATGTGCCTGGCTTTTGCACTTTGCCCCTGATTGTAAATGAGATGCATTATGTAAGAACCCCTAATAATAAATGCGTTCATGTTGAAATATTTATAGCTGTGGATTGTGTGGGCAGTTCCATTCTGCTACAGCCCACGCTGTTGAGTTAAAGAGTTCAATTCGGAAACCCCTTTAAAAAAAACCAATTCAGAGGAAGCTCAGTTGATTTATGGGGTAAAACATCCGAGGAAAACAGTAGCTCATTCCAAACTTTCCGCTCTGTAGAGCAGCAGCCGGTGTATTTATGGCTGCACCAAAGTTTGTGTATCATTTTATGATAGAGGAATCCCTCTCCGGAAATGAGAGCTCACGAGGATATACAAAATACCAAAGGGGTTGAGTAGGAGCAGCGATTGTGACTGCGGATAGACGTTTACGGATTAACACCGCCATTCCAGCATTGTAACTGTTCTGCTTCTTTCTTCCATTGCGTTTTATCCAATATGGAGTTCCAAAAACAAAGGGGGCGGAAACGAATGAACATGTTCTAGACGAATACTACTGAACATTCTAGCACACACACACACGCACACTGGGGCTTGTTAACTAACACAAGTGCAGGGTGCAAAAACTGAGCCATATTCCTACCCGCGGTGAGGACTATGGGGTAGATTCACTAATGAGCGAATTTTCGCTAGCATCAGCTTCGCACACCTCGCGCAAATGCGCTACGCCAATTCACTAATATGCTAAGTTTCGTCCTGGGTGCCGAACACTAGAGACTTTTCACTAGCATTACTTCGTCAGTGCGAGCATTTCATAGCGAAGATGCGCTAGCGTTCGTGATCTTGCGCTAAGGGCAATTTGCATAGGGCGGGTAATTTAAAGTTTTTAGTGAATCTTTAGTGAATCTGCCCCATATCTCACAGTTCAAGCCTAATTGCAGGCCAGTGCCCGTGATTTAATTCGCTCAAAAGTTCTTGGGAAAATACATTAGCCAGTCTGTATTGGGCAATAAGCTACTGGTCCCCAAGGCACCGCTTATAAATACTTCACAAAAATTATCCCATAGCTCAAAGTCCATAAAAATCAATTACTATTCAAATCACATAATAAAAAAATATTTTCATGCTGACCCCTTGACAGTCCACCTAAATGTCAAGGGGTCAGTATGAAAATATTTTTTTATTATTTATTTATATATTGTTTAGGTATTTATAAGTGGGGCTCGTGATTTACCAAACTGGCGTCTATGCTGGTAAATCAAGTTGGTAAATCAAGTGCAAGCAGCGATGATTGTGACAACGGAATGTGTGCGATTTATTAGGAAGTAACTCCTCCTTATAGTAAGTGTTAATTCCAGAGCTACGTGTTTTAGTGTAACACTGAAGAATATAGGAGTGCGCACAAATGAATAGCCACAGTTTTGCACATTGCATTTGCATAAGTCCTGCCGGGTTTTCTAGCTGGGTTTTCTGGCGTGTGCCCCTTACCTACGAGATGATTACAGAAAAATGGCTCCACCTCTGCTATCACTAAAGGCTCTATGGTAAGCTTACTATTCATCCCCGTTTCATGGGGACAGGCCCCATTTCAGGACCTCGGTTAGAAAGTGCCCCATGAAGCATTCCCGTCTGCAGAATAATCTTAAAAAAATCCCAGTGAAGCAGCTAATCAGGGCCAAAAATGCATATTTCTACAGGCAGGGGGCGCAGAAGAGAGCAAGCTAGAGTTCTGCAGCGGGTCGGGTTATCCGCAAAAAAGCAGGCATCCTGTAGGATTTTCAGGTGCGGATATAGATGCGGGTTGCGGGTCTAATCTAAATTTCTTATCTTATGTAATACTGTCTGTATTTTACTCCTATTAAAGTTTTACAAGACTTGTTTCTGTCCCACCCACTTTTGATGTCATCACTTCCATTTTGCAGCACCATCACTTCCTGTTTGATGGTGGTCGGCGGGTTGCAGATAAGGCAGTTGTGGGTCGGGTAGTGGATTAAGTGGGTAAATATGCGAGTTGCGGTTCGGGTCGTGGGCTGCTGGTTCGGGTCTGGGTCTTAGAGATTGGTTCCGCGCAGGACTCTAGAGCAAGCAGGCAGCAGGCTGATGACATCACGAGGAGACTGAAGAGGAAAGGAGCGTCTATGCATCTCTGGTGGAGTCGGCTGATCAGGCAGGATTGTGTTCCAGTATCCAGTCTCCCCCCTCCTTCCAGACCATCAGTGGCAGGCTGAGAATGCTGGTAATGTTCTTATTTTTCTTGTCTGTCTCACTTAGTTTCACTCCCCCCTCACTATTTCCTTATCAATGCTTTTGCAAAGTTTTAGCTGTTTCACCTAGTTTCTCTTATTGTGCCACCATTAACCCTTTCCTTACCTTTAATTAGAAAATATTGCCTCTATGCCACCCTACTATGAATTCTGGGGGTATTTTATATGGAATTGCCTTTATACCATCCTACTATGAATTCTGGGGTATTTTATATGGAATTGTCTTTATACCATCCTACTATGAATTCTGGGGTATTGTACATGGAATTGCCTCTATACCATCCTACTATAAATTCTGGGGTATTTTATATGGAATTGTCTTTATACCATCCTACTATGAATTCTGGGGGTATTGTACATGGAATTGCCTCTATGCCATCCTACTATGAATTCTGGGGTATTTTATATGGAATTGTCTTTATACCATCCTACTATGAATTCTGGGGTATTGTACATGGAATTGCCTCTATACCATCCTACTATGAATTCTGGGGTATTGTACATGGAATTGCCTCTATACCATCCTACTATAAATTCTGGGGTATTTTATATGGAATTGTCTTTATACCATCCTACTATGAATTCTGGGGGTATTGTACATGGAATTGCCTCTATGCCATCCTACTATGAATTCTGGGGTATTTTATATGGAATTGTCTTTATACCATCCTACTATGAATTCTGGGGTATTGTACATGGAATTGCCTCTATACCATCCTACTATGACCTCTGGGGTATTGTACATGGAATTGCCTCTGTGCCATCCTACTATAAATTCTGGGGTATTTTATATGGAATTGTCTTTATACCATCCTACTATGAATTCTGGGGAATTGTACATGGAATTGCCTCTATACCACCCTACTATGAATTCTGGGGGTATTGTACATGGAATTGCCTCTATGCCATCCTACTATGAATTCTGGGGTATTGTACATGGAATTGCCTCTATACCATCCTACTATGACTTCTGGGGTATTGTACATGGAATTGCCTCTGTGCCATCCTACTATAAATTCTGGGGTATTTTATATGGAATTGTCTTTATACCATCCTACTATGAATTCTGGGGAATTGTACATGGAATTGCCTCTGTGCCATCCTACTATGAATTCTGGGGGTATTATACATGGAATTGCCACTACGTTCATTAATATATTCGCAGAGAGTTTATTTGTAAAATGGGGAGTGTTTAGTGGGTGGGGGGTGTCAACATTCCCCTCTATCCCCAGATTTCTTTCCATAAATCTGGTCACCTTACTCTATGGGGCATATTTATCAAAGAGTGAAGTTAGAGATCGCCACAGTCCTCTAGAGTAAAATTCTGCCACTCTCCATTTGTTTCTATGGTATTTTTAAAGACGTATTCATCAAAGGGTGAAAGTTCAAAAAATTAATGGAGAGAGGCGGTATTTTACTATAGCAGACTGTGGTTAACTATAACTTCACTCTTTGATAAATATCTTCAATACCTGTGAGAGGAGCCATTTGAATGCGGCCAATACCTTTGAGAAGTGAATCTGTATCAGCCATGCTAGGATAACAAAAGGTGTTACAGGGGAACAATCAGCACAACGTTCCTGAGGCTTCTGAATGAAAAGCCAAATATAATAAGATTCAAATATACAATAAGGATCATTGTGAAAAGTTCGGGAAGCAATGCCAGTCTAGATTACACAATTCTCCTGTCTAGCCTATACAAGCATCTGCTGTCTGTTTAATGTATGTTTACAGTTAATACTGTTATTAGCTGCAGAATAAGATAAACTATATTACCAGAGCACAGGCAGTTTTTGACCGAAAAATGCAAAAAGTTGACCCTACCATCTCCATGTGCTGCGCTAGGAAGTCGTATAACGCTCTCTTGACTGCTCTCCAGAACGTGAACACCGGCGCCTCCCGTGTAGATCTGCTGAGCTGACCCGTCTGCGGTGTGGTCTCCCACCGAATCATAGTCCTGGTAATGATCAGCCATCCTGCCACGAGGTGAACCTAGGGAAAGACAACCAAAATAAAGGTTGAGGGCAAATACTTCTTGCCTGTGTGCCATTCCATCCCAAAACATATTATACCATGATATTAGCAGTGATAAATTTTATCAATGCCACGTATACAAATGACCCCCCACAGTGCCTTCTGAACGGTTCTTTTCTTAAGGAAAGTCCCACGCCATGTTTTTTTTACGAGTTATCGCCTGACTACAGAATGGGAGTCTGCTTTATCTCACTGATGTGTAATACTGTGCAGCAGGATATGTTACACAGCCCCAGCTGACAGGATGCTTTTACTATAGTTAGCTTCAGATATATTCGACTTTCCTGTATAAAAATTGATTTCAAGGAGAGTTTATTCATTCTAGAGATACTAGCTCCCCTAATCATTACAGCATTCATTATTAAAAGCCTCATAAAGAATATAATTCTGTTGTGAAGATGCGAGATACAGCGGCAGGGATAATCTGGGAAGGGAGTGTGACTGTGGCAGGTATAGTAGGGAGAGATGGTGTCTATAGTAACAGTGGATAATAGTCTCTGGGAAGTTACAGTCGCTGTGGGATAGCAGGTATAGTAGGGGGAGATGGTGTCTATAGTAACAGTGGATAATAGTCTCTGGGAAGGGAGTGTGACTGTGGGATAGCAGGTATAGTAGGGAGAGATGGTGCCTATAGTAACAGTGGATAATAGTCTCTGGGAAGGGAGTGTGACTGTGGGATAGCAGGTATAGTAGGGAGAGATGGTGTCTATAGTAACAGTGGATAATAGTCTCTGGGAAGGGAGTGTGACTGTGGGATAGCAGGTATAGTAGGGAGAGATGGTGTCTATAGTAACAGTGGATAATAGTCTCTGGGAAGGGAGTGTGACTGTGGGATAGCAGGTATAGTAGGGAGAGATGGTGCCTATAGTAACAGTGGATTATAGTCTCTGCAAGGGAGTGTGACTGTGGGATAGCAGGTATAGTAGGGAGAGATGGTGCCTATAGTAACAGTGGATAATAGTCTCTGGGAAGGGAGTGTGACTGTGGGATAGCAGGTATAGTAGGGAGAGATGGTGCCTATAGTAACAGTGGATTATAGTCTCTGCAAGGGAGTGTGACTGTGGGATAGCAGGTATAGTAGGGAGAGATGGTGCCTATAGTAACAGTGGATAATAGTCTCTGGGAAGGGAGTGTGACTGTGGGATAGCAGGTATAGTAGGGAGAGATGGTGCCTATAGTAACAGTGGGATAATAGTCTCTGGGAAGGGAGTGTGACTGTGGGATAGCAGGTATAGTAGGGAGAGATAGTGCCTATAGTAACAGTGGATAATAGTCTCTGGGAAGGGAGTGTGACTGTGGGATAGCAGGTATAGTAGGGAGAGATGGTGTCTATAGTAACAGTGGATAATAGTCTCTGGGAAGGGAGTGTGACTGTGGGATAGCAGGTATAGTAAGGAGAGATGGTGCCTATAGTAACAGTGGATAATAGTCTCTGGGAAGGGAGTGTGACTGTGGGATAGCAGGTATAGTAGGGAGAGATGGTGTCTATAGTAACAGTGGGATAATAGTCTCTGGGAAGGGAGTGTGACTGTGGGATAGCAGGTATAGTAAGGAGAGATGGTGCCTATAGTAACAGTGGATAATAGTCTCTGGGAAGGGAGTGTGACTGTGGGATAGCAGGTATAGTAGGGAGAGATGGTGTCTATAGTAACAGTGGGATAATAGTCTCTGGGAAGGGAGTGTGACTGTGGGATAGCAGGTATAGTAAGGAGAGATGGTGCCTATAGTAACAGTGGATAATAGTCTCTGGGAAGGGAGTGTGACTGTGGGATAGCAGGTATAGTAGGGAGAGATGGTGCCTATAGTAACAGTGGATAATAGTCTCTGGGAAGGGAGTGTGACTGTGGGATAGCAGGTATAGTAGGGAGAGATAGTGTCTATAGTAACAGTGGATAATAGTCTCTGGGAAGGGAGTGTGACTGTGGGATAGCAGGTATAGTAAGGAGAGATGGTGCCTATAGTAACAGTGGATAATAGTCTCTGGGAAGGGAGTGTGACTGTGGGATAGCAGGTATAGTAGGGAGAGATGGTGCCTATAGTAACAGTGGATAATAGTCTCTGGGAAGGGAGTGTGACTGTGGGATAGCAGGTATAGTAGGGAGAGATAGTGTCTATAGTAACAGTGGATAATAGTCTCTGGGAAGGGAGTGTGACTGTGGGATAGCAGGTATAGTAGGGAGAGATGGTGTCTATAGTACCAGTGGATAATAGTCTCTGGGAAGGGAGTGTGACTGTGGGATAGCAGGTATAGTAGGGAGAGATGGTGCCTATAGTTAAAGTGGATAATAGTCTCTGGGAAGGGAGTGTGACTGTGGGATAGCAGGTATAGTAGGGAGAGATGGTGTCTATAGTAACAGTGGATAATAGTCTCTGGGAAGGGAGTGTGACTGTGGGATAGCAGGTATAGTAAGGAGAGATGGTGTCTATAGTAACAGTGGATAATAGTCTCTGGGAAGGGAGTGTGACTGTGGGATAGCAGGTATAGTAGGGAGAGATGGTGCCTATAGTAAAAGTGGATAATAGTCTCTGGGAAGGGAGTGTGACTGTGGGATAGCAGGTATAGTAGGGAGAGATGGTGCCTATAGTAACAGTGGATAATAGTCTCTGGGAAGGGAGTGTGACTGTGGGATAGCAGGTATAGTAGGGAGAGATGGTGCCTATAGTAACAGTGGATTATAGTCTCTGCAAGGGAGTGTGACTGTGGGATAGCAGGTATAGTAGGGAGAGATGGTGCCTATAGTAACAGTGGATAATAGTCTCTGGGAAGGGAGTGTGACTGTGGGATAGCAGGTATAGTAGGGAGAGATGGTGCCTATAGTAACAGTGGATTATAGTCTCTGCAAGGGAGTGTGACTGTGGGATAGCAGGTATAGTAGGGAGAGATGGTGCCTATAGTAACAGTGGATAATAGTCTCTGGGAAGGGAGTGTGACTGTGGGATAGCAGGTATAGTAGGGAGAGATGGTGCCTATAGTAACAGTGGGATAATAGTCTCTGGGAAGGGAGTGTGACTGTGGGATAGCAGGTATAGTAGGGAGAGATGGTGCCTATAGTAACAGTGGGGATAATAGTCTCTGGGAAGGGAGAGTGACTGTGGGATAGCAGGTATAGTAGGGAGAGATGGTGCCTATAGTAACAGTGGGATAATAGTCTCTGGGAAGGGAGTGTGACTGTGGGATAGCAGGTATAGTAGGGAGAGATGGTGTCTATAGTAACAGTGGATAATAGTCTCTGGGAAGGGAGTGTGACTGAGGGATAGCAGGTATAGTAGGGAGAGATGGTGCCTATAGTAACAGTGGATAATAGTCTCTGGGAAGGGAGTGTGACTGTGGGATAGCAGGTATAGTAGGGAGAGATGGTGTCTATAGTAACAGTGGATAATAGTCTCTGGGAAGGGAGTATGACTGTGGGATAGCAGGTATAGTAGGGAGAGATGGTGCCTATAGTAACAGTGGATAATAGTCTCTGGGAAGGGAGTGTGACTGTGGGATAGCGGGTATAGTAGGGAGAGATGGTGCCTATAGTAACAGTGGATAATAGTCTCTGGGAAGGGAGTGTGACTGTGGGATAGCAGGTATAGTAGGGAGAGATGGTGCCTATAGTAACAGGGGGATAATAGTCTCTGGGAAGGGAGTGTGACTGTGGGATAGCAGGTATAGTAGGGAGAGATGGTGCCTATAGTAACAGTGGATAATAGTCTCTGGGAAGGGAGTGTGACTGTGGGATAGCAGGTATAGTAGGGAGAGATGGTGCCTATAGTAACAGTGGATAATAGTCTCTGGGAAGGGAGTGTGACTGTGGGATAGCAGGTATAGTAGGGAGAGATGGTGCCTATAGTAACAGTGGGATAATAGTCTCTGGGAAGGGAGTGTGTCTGTGGGATAGCAGGTATAGTAGGGAGAGATGGTGTCTATAGTAACAGTGGATAATAGTCTCTGGGAAGGGAGTGTGACTGTGGGATAGCAGGTATAGTAGGGAGAGATGGTGTCTATAGTAACAGTGGATAATAGTCTCTGGGAAGGGAGTGTGACTGTGGGATAGCAGGTATAGTAGGGAGAGATGGTGCCTATAGTAACAGTGGATAATAGTCTCTGGGAAGGGAGTGTGACTGTGGGATAGCAGGTATAGTAGGGAGAGATGGTGCCTATAGTAACAGTGGGATAATAGTCTCTGGGAAGGGAGTGTGTCTGTGGGATAGCAGGTATAGTAGGGAGAGATGGTGTCTATAGTAACAGTGGATAATAGTCTCTGGGAAGGGAGTGTGACTGTGGGATAACAGGTATAGTAGGAAGAGATGGTGCCTATAGTAACAGTGGATAATAGTCTCTGGGAAGGGAGTGTGACTGAGGGATAGCAGGTATAGTAGGGAGAGATGTGTCTATAGTAACAGTGGATAATAGTCTCTGGGAAGGGAGTGTGACTGTGGGATAGCAGGTATAGTAGGGAGAGATGGTGCCTAATAGTAACAATCATAATAAAGTCCAAGTTGGGTTTAAACAATATTCCCACAGCCAAAAAGAAATGAATAATAACACGGCAATTAAAGTTAAGAATACAAATTATGAAAATTGACATCTTTGGCAGAAGAGATAATTAGATTAGAGGGCTGATTATTTAGGCCTGAGTAACATTCGTACACACAGGCAAGTCAGAAGCACAGGCCTGTCTCTCCCTGGTGCTATAAGCGAGTGCAGAGGCTGCGGCTGATCTCCCAGCAATATTTATAGATCCCAGAGGAAGAAATCTATGAGTCATGTCCTTCCTGTATTTGCTGCTTCTATTTACCGGCCAGTAAGTCACACGGCTAATCCACTTCTGGAACCCGGACTGGGAATATCTTTTTGTGTATTCTTACAGCCCCACTCAAACGATGGCACATACGTTAAATACTTATATATATATATATATATATGGACACAGGATCTCCACTCACTCCCACGGAGCAATAAATCCAGCAGTGAAAGTGAAATGAATCACAGGGACACTAATAAGAAGGTTGGGGCGGCCCCTGTGTATTTATGAGGGTTCCAGCCGGGATTATATTCCCCGTGTGCTCCATAAAATCATCTGAATGGCAAAGAGAGAGCTTGCGGCTGAATGTCGCTATAGACGCAGGTTATGTAACTGCACAGCTGTTAAATGGATTATTTTTTAGTGAGAACCCAAGGACAGACAGCACAGGGCACAGTTACATTAAGGCCTTTCCTTGTTACAGTGCAACGAGCCCCTCGGCACCATTAGTATTGGACCCCCCAAACCAAGATGATTTGTTTCGGTGCAGAAAATTGATCAAATTAAACAGTCACACTCAGCTCCAGGTATAAGCGATGACATCACTATGCCCTGATTAGAACTGACAACATCATTAAGACATGATTACAACCAATGACATCACTAAGCACTGAGTATAACTGATTACATCACTAGGCACCAGTGGCGTAACTAGATGTTACTGGACCCCACAGCAAATTAATTTTAGGGCCCCAAACATATCCAGAGGTTGTCCTGTTTTACCAAAATGTATTGAAATTGTATATGAATTTGAGCCTCATGGGGCCCCCTATACCTCCTGGGCCCCCTGCAGCCGCAGGGTCTGCTTCCTCTGTAGTTATGCCCCTGCTAGGCACCAATTATAACAAGGGATGCAAATAATCCACTATTTGGGATTTGGCCAAATCCTTCATGAAAGACTTGGCCAAATACAGAACCAAAATGGAATTTGCAAATGCAAATTAGGTATTAGGATTCTGTTCGGCCAGTCATGAGGATTCAGCTGAATGCGAATCCTGTTGAAAATGACATCACTAGGCACTGATTATACTGATGACATCACTAGGCACTGAGTATAACAAATGACATCACTAGGCACTGATTATAACTGATTACATCACTTGGCACTGATTATAATACTGTTGACATCACTAGGCACTGATTATAACTGATGACATCACTAGGCACTGATGATAGCTGATGACATCACTAGGCACTGAATATAATTGATGACATTACTAGGTACTTATTATAACTGATGACATCATTAGGCACTGATTATAATACTGATGACATCACTAAGCACTGATTATAATACTGATGACATCACTAGGCACTGAATATAACTGATGACATTACTAGGTACTTATTATAACTGATGACATCATTAGACACTGATTATAATACTAATGATATCACTAGGCACTGATTATAATACTGATGACATCACTAGGCACTGATTATAGCTGATTACATCATTAGGCACTGAATATGACTGATGACATACAGTATATTTTTTTAGGATATACCAAATACCACATTCAGTTTTGGATTCGGCTAAATCCAAGCTATTTTTATCAGGATTCAGGCAAATCCAAGAGCCTGGCCGAACTAAATCCAAACCCTATATACCTGTTGATCCGGCACTGACAAAGGGTTCAGATTCGCTTTAGTATCTCCTCGAATCTGTACACCTGGATTTGGGGATTCGCCCCAAACCATAAAAAGCAGGGTGCATTCGTAATATATTTTCCAGGTTATTTTTTGATTCTTGGAAACTATTATCAGCATATAAAGCTCTAGGATAGTTACATAATTAAACAAACACAAAATGACAATAGAGGGAGACCAACAGATACAGTTTACAAGGATCCTGCAACTGCTGGTGTGCCCCAGGGGTATTGGGGTGCCCCCAATGTGTCATTAACCAATAAGCAATTTAATGAAAACATCCTTATTCCAAAGTTATAAGAGCAATACAAGGCAGGCAAGCTAAGGGATAAAGCACATAGGTTCGGAGTAATGAGCTGTGCTTAGGAAAGGGAATGTTGAAATTGTGGGTCGCTTCCATTGATGAATTTAAATTAAATTCTGTGTTGTGCTTATTTCCCTGAAGCAAGAGTAATGCTGACATCCCCTTATTGACATGCTCTGGGCCTATTATATTATAGGGCACTTTCTGGGCCCCTCTCCAAGGTCCTGTAATGGATACAGAGCAGCTTCCAGCTCTCGCTCACATTTTTGGAAACCCAAGAGCAAAGTTTGGTGAGTGTGGAATTAAAACAAGGCTTCCGCTTCTCACAATTAACCCCAAACCAAGATTCAAGGAGGAACCATTCAATCATTTGTTATTTCATCCGAATTTGGATCCAGGGGCCGCCTGCTTAGCCTTGCATGAAATCCTAATATATTTTAACACATTGACCATCACCACTTCTACTATGTCTATAAACATAATACACGCAGAAGGAATATTCCCTGTACACAAGTCATACCCTCATACTGTACTGACTAAAGCAAACAACATGGCCGCTTCTCCATATAAAACTGGGTGCTGCCTCCATTTACATTTCTACAGCGCTGCTCGTACTCCCCTATGATTATTTCCTAGAAACCCAACTGAATAACAACACAGAAATCCTGACAAATCCAGAGGGAAGGGAAAAAATTATATACAGTAGGCAGCAGCCAACCAGATTGCGATAAGAGGGGTCCTGGCAATGCAGGAAAGCATTAGGGAGGCACCGTATCCAGTAATTGTCCTTTTTCAGCAGGATTCGCATTCGGCCGAATCCTTCTGCCTGGCCAAACTGAATCCGAATTTGCATATGCAAATTAGGGGCAGTGAGGGAAATTGCTTGACTTTTTGTTTTCCCCTTCCCACCCCTAATTTGCATATGCAAATTAGGATTTGTTTCGGTATTTGCCCAAATCTTTCAAGAAGGATTTGGGGGTTTGGCTGAATCCAAAATAGTGGATTCGGTGCATCTCCAGAAAGCATACAACATGCAGCCCTCCATCTGTTGTGTCTCTACTCCCAGCATCTTCCAAATAAAAACCATTACACTATACACCAGAGGTCCCCAATCTTTTCTACCCGTGAGCCACATTCAGGGTCGGACTGGGGCGGGAGGGCACTGTGAAAATACCGGGTGAGCCCCTGGCTCTTGTGGGCTCCACCAGCCCAGTCCCGCTCCATGTTCTAATCTTCCTGCCGCAGGTTGCGGCAAACACAAAGTGCGTGTACACACACGCATGTGTGGCAGTGGGGCGTCGGCTCGCCAGTGGAACCCGGCGGTAAGGGAACCTGAAGGGGGGCACTGCGACAGTAGCCCCGGTGGGCCTCGGGCCGCCCAGTTGAACCCTGGCCACATTCACATGTAAAAGAAGTCGGGAGCAACGCAAGCATGAAAAATGTTCCTGGGTGATGTAAAATAAGGGCCATTCCATAACCTCAATATGCCCCAACATGGACAGTCAGCCTATAGGAGGCTCTGTTTGGCGTTACACCTGGTTTTTATACAACCAAAACGTACCCCCAAACCAGGAATTCAAAAATAAGCACCTGCATACCCCTTTCTACTACTGTACTGTATATCCATTGCAACCTCTCTGTTGCTGGACCCAATGGCATGTTCCCTTGCCCCACCCTAAAACTAGCCCTGCTCACCCTATTGATGGAATATCCCATAACATAACACAGGAAGGTGAGATGGCTAATACATATACCTACCTTAAATAGAAGGCAAGAAGGTATCCGGCTATCGCTGCAAATGCGGTAGATGCAGTGAAATAGTTTTAGGCCCCTTCTCCCTCTTGCAGATAAGTGTGAGTGTGCCTTATCTTGCTGCTGGGGTGACTGCTTTATCTACAACATACAGGCCACATGGAGGAGCTGGGAGTCCTAGCTGGGAGTCATAGCAGAGAGGAGGGTAAAGGAATTGCGGCTTCTCCCGTGAACGAAATAATAGTCACACAACAAGTTACATAAATAGTAATTATTCAGCATGAGGCCTACCTGTGTCCATTATCCCTTATAATAAACCCATACTGCAGCCTTGTGCCTTTAAATAAGACCAATTGCAAATTGTATTGAATATATCTGTATACGTCATAATAAAGGTAAACTACCCACTGTGTCATGCCTTTGAAGGGGTTGTTCACCTTTAAATTAACTGTTAGTATTATATAGAGAGGGATATTCGGAATCAATTTGCAGTTGGTTTTCATTTTTTATTATTTGAGTTATTTAGCTTTTATTCAGCAGCTCTCCAGTTTGCAGTGTCAGCCGCCTGGTTGCTAGAGTGCAAATTACCCTAGCAACCATGCATTGATTTTAATAAGAGACTGGAATATGAATGGGAGAGTCCTGAATAGAAATCGGAGAATGAAAAGTATCGATAAAAATACATTTAAAAACTGTACAGAGCATTTGGTTTTTTAGATGGGGTCAGTGACCCCCCCCCATTTGAAAGCTGGAAAGAGTCAGAAGAAGAAGGCAAGTAATTAAAAAAAAAACTATAAAAAATGAAGAGCAATTGAAAAGTTGCTTAGAATTATCCATTCTATAACAGACTTAAAATTAACTTAAAGGTGAACTGCCCCTTTAATGCCATTTCTTTACATTCAGTGGATTCTCCTATAATAAGGTCACTGTGGCTGGAGCCAATCGATCTAACGTTGGTGAATTAGAATGCAAGCGAGCGTGCGGGTGATCATTACTGCACACATGGCTTCACTTCTATCAATTCCCCTTTTTTGTCCCCCTTTAGCCGAACAATGACAACAACCTCTCCGGTTTTTAATTAGTGGCTGGGAGAGAGACGTGCCATTGTCCATTCTGATAAACGAGGTCTGATCACACTTTTCTGCCTCATTTGGCGATGAATATTTACCATTTGGGTCAGTAACTGCATGAAATTCCTATAACAGAATCGCCAGCTACATATCGTATTTAAAGTGGAATTTCAACATTTGGCCTTAGGATAGAACATTTAATTCTAGGCAACAATTCTGATGAATTTTCAGTGATTTTTAATACATTTATAAACGGAATTGCTATTGAAAACAGTACATGTATGGGACCTGTTATCCAGAATTCTCGGGACCTGGGGCTTTCCGGATAACGGATCTTTCCATAATTTGGATCTTCATACTACTAGAAAATCATCTAAATATTATATAAACCCAATAGGCTGGTTTTGCTTCCAATAAGGATGAATTATATCTTAGTTGGGATTAAGTACAAGCTTCTGTTTATTACACAGAAAAAGGAAATCATTTTTAAAAATTTGGATAAAATTGAGTCTATGGGAGAAGGCCTTTCCATAATTTGGAACATTCTGGATAAAGGGTTTCCGGATAAAGGATCCCATATCTGTATCTGTCTGTCCCTTCCTCTTCTCAGCCCTGTGAAGTCGCATACAAGGCTGTCTTCTGCTACATTGTGTCAAGAGGAATACCAGCAGTGCAGGAAGGGACAGAAATTCATTTTTAATAGCAACTACATTTAAAATTAACTTCAAGAACACAGACGCTCTATAATGAATGTGTCGTTAGAATTATGTTTTATTTTTGGGGGGTTTATTCTTCTAAAGCTGTATAGGTATGGGACCTGTTATCCAGAATGCTTGGGACCTGGGGTTTTCCGGATAATGTAATGTAAACATTAAACAACCCCAATAGGCTGGTTTTGCTTCCAATAAGGATTAATTATAGCTTAGTTGGGATCAAGTACACGCGACTGTTTTATTATTACACAGAAAAAGGAAATAGTTTTTTAAAATTTCAATTATTTGATTAAAATGGAGTCTACGGGAAAGGGCCTTCCCGTAATTCTGAGCTTTCTGGATAGCAGGTTTCCGGATAACAGGTCCCATACCTGTACAAGGTTTATGAAGCTGAATTCAAAATGTAGTGAGAATGTATGAGTATGTATATCAGAACTATAAATAAAGTAATGCTCTACAAGCAAGGCTCTCTCTCTCTAGGTGTGTGTGTGTGTATATATATATATATATATATATATATATATATATATATATATATATATATATATATATTCTGGGCCTACACAAGTCTGTGACAGTTTACAGAGCTTATAAACTTCCCAGTGGGACATTGAAAGTCTGGGATTTGCCTAGGTGCCCCTTAGATGACAGTCAGGTATTCTCTTACCTTTCTGTCGCCTCTCTCTCTCTTATAACCCCTTCCTTGCCAGACGAAGGTAATACCAAATAATTTTCCCCCGTGCAGTGAAAGCTACATACAGGGAGCTGTGTGTCATGTGTAGGGGGGGATACATGAGCCGGCAGAAGGGTGGCTTGGGTTACATCAATCCTTCCTGTATCTCCTCTATTAATAGCTCTAGAGCTGGGGGAATGGAGCTTTCCAAGCAGATCAACCAAACTGTCACTTCAACATAAGCAAAAACACTGGTGCAAACACAGATGCTGCTCGGTGCTAGGCAACACCACTGACAGCTCTCGTGAGGTGGGGGAGAAAGATGGGACAAATTTTGGGCTTTAGTTCATAGCTCTTCCTTTAATTTGTGATTACTCAGAGTGTTGGCATGGTTGTTTTAGTTCCCATGTCTCAGCCCCATCCTCACTTTCCCTGGCAGCTGTCGGTTCCCATTGAGCACTGACGCGTTTCGCCTCCAGGTGCTGAGGACAGAGTTAGGATAACAGAGTCAGGCGAGAAAGTAAAGGAGGGAGGACTCTGTTCTACAAAAGGAGGGGGATAATAAGGCGAACGTGAGAGTTGCAGCATCAGGAGAACGCATCCAAAAAAAGAAGCCTTCGTGGAAATCTGAGCCATCTAAATGCATTCCAGGAACCAAGGTGCATTGTTACTCTGTATCTGACGCTGCAGTTTCTGCCTCTGCTGTAAACGAGGTGAGAATTGCAGTCGTACCCATCTTTCATCACTTGCTTCCCTTAAAAATGCCATCCGTTAAAAAAAGGACAATGCCTTCCCTGCTTGAAATACCACAACACCATGGTGTAACCAACAGAATAAAATTAAAGGGAATATAAACCCCAACAAAACAGGCTTGCATGCTTCCTCCCGCGTCTATTAATCATCTGGCTTCTGCTACACCTCGTGACCCTATTTGGAACCCCCTGAAACAACAGGAAAGTACCAGTTTTGGGCACATTTTCATATATTTGTGAACTCATGATGAGCCGTTTGATGCCCAAGCCAAATGCTGGGCTGCAGTGCAGTCTCAAACCTGAAAAATCTATAGACCTTTGCTCTACGCTAACAACTCAGCCAGAAGCACAGGCTAAGGATGCCGGGAATTACTCCATATAAATTCTGAAGCATATATATCTATTTAAAGAGCCTCAGTGGAACACACTAGTTGAATAAATCCTATGAGTGTCTAGAATGAAGATGCACCAATATAGAGCAGTAGTGGAGACCATTTGTTGAGGTATTGATGTATGATAAGCACGCTTCTTGGTCATGGCGTCTTATAAGGCCCTACGATTTTCTCCTCTGCATTTTTTGCCTTTATGCATGTAGCAATCACCATATTGCTTGCCTCGGCAAACATATCTTCACAGGATTTGACCAAAGGTCACATCTCACTAAATTCTGCTAACAGTGCTTTAGTGGGGCAAATTCTCCACGCTGCTTCATTTGTAAACCTGCCCAATTAGTTGACAAACCAATATCCATTTGTACATAGATATCGGTCTGGGTCTTTGAGCCACCGTGTACCTGTGTAGCCAGCTGAAGCTCCGTACTTCAATCTCCAACTGGAACAAAAGTCACCATCACACCCTTTTTCAGGAAGGTCCATATATTATGTAGTTCCCTAAGGTAAACCTGTAAACTTGTTGTCCTGTAGATTTGGGTTGACTAGTTCATGAGTACTGAGTGCCTTGTTTATCTTAAAGGGAATCAATATATACACTCCGAATCCAATATGTTGTCTTTAAAGGTATAACAGTCTCCCGTAGTTGAAGATGTGCATGCAGGTCACCAGTTCCCAATTCCATTGCCAGCAATGAGTTTTGACTTTTTCTCAATGCCATTACTGATGACTATAGAAAAACTTTAATTCAAGACGGTGACTACTGATATTATTTTCCGAGCTTCACCAGGTCTGTACATTATTGTTTTGGCTGTTCCAAACACAGTGTTTGGGGGGCTCTCCAAGACCTTTTAAGATGAAATTTTTGTGGTACCTTACCAATTCTGTTCTTCGGTTTACTTGGGCTGCTGATCATTTAAACTGTAGCCAAGTACATTAAAATATTTGTATTTATGAGGAGCCTGGTTAAAGTGAATAAACAGAATAGAAACACTTACAAATCATCGGCTATCAGATTCAGAGCAGCACTGCAGGAGTGATCTAGTTTTGCTAATGCATCAGAATCCTCTGAAGTGTAATAATGGATCATTATCAGTACAAGGAGTTCTTCATATCATCACCAGGCCTTTCAATTATTCAGCATTAAATGGATATATAGATCACTTTACATCCAGAAGCATAAACCACATCTATGGAAGTGCTTGTAGCATTAACTAGAACAATTGTCTCTTCTATATTCCTTCCAAGCAGGTCTCTCAAGAAACAGTGATAATACCAACCTTCTCTTCAGAACCTTATGTAAAAATACCCATTATAATTCGCTTACATCGAGCAATTAGTTGCAGTATGGCTCTAAATTAAATTAAATATCTAAGAAAAGTTATTTTGGTGCTTTAGTTCCACTCCAAAGCCTATGAATGGAGCTCCTGGCCTTGGCATTGGCCACACAGAACTGATACTCTTGCCAAATACCACTAAGAGTAGAAGTATTTCCAATTTTATAAATACATTTCTGCCCTTTTTCTGCTAGAATTAAATTAATATTAAACAGAGAATCTTTTTTTTTACAATGGCCTGCCCAATCTGGATGAAAATCAAAATGGCAGCTCTGACATCATCTGGATCATCCCCTATCCAATATCAAAGGGACTTTCTCCAAAAGCAACACTTGTCCTATTAGCAGAAAAAAAGTGAACATATTACATATCCCAGATACAGCTTAACCTAATTGGCTTTAAATATGTATGGCCTTTCTGGGCTTGCTGTGTTCATCATTACTTAATTAGGGAATTCTACAGTGTAAGCTCATCACTTTCCAAAGGTATGTTAATATTCAATCCCCCTGGACAAGTATCTTCATTAATGAGTAATGTGTCCGGGGAAAGGAATGAAAATGAATCAGCATTAGAGGAATGTAACGAAGAAGAACAACGGCAAAAAGTGGGACCTTGATGGCCATCATCTTCCCTTTCTTCTCCACCAAAGGTACAGTTCAGTGGACTATGAATCTGTATAAGGTTTAGTGTCCTGGAAGACTCTTGACACAGAACACTGGACTGATTGGTGGATACTGCTGAGGGGTTAAAGCAGAGCCGTTAGTGATCCCTCAGAAATTATGAGGTCCTTGTATTACTCAACAATAAAAGCTAAGCATTGATTTGATGGGTATAATATGGTTTTAGCGGCAAAAATCATCTCAATATATTTACTACGTACTGTCAGAGTCAAAGCAATTCCACTTTTGTTGAGGGTTTATGAAGGGATTGTGTAAAGCTTAAAAAATACATAACCATGCTAAATAAAGACACATCCATGGTGTTACTATATGTGTAAACTTTCATATGATTGAAAAGTAAGTCAATACTAAGTGGTAAAATGGTATGTTACTGATGTCAGCAGCGTGGCAGTTAGGTCTTAGTAGGCACTAAAGCACCAGGTCACTGCTATCTGGTAGATACAGAAGGCAAGACATGTCTTGCACACAACTTCTGTGAAAATACACAAAAGCTTATAGCTACACCATCTACGAATTATACAATCTGCTGTCCCATACAGCATCATAAAAAGTTTTCCTTCCTTCCGGCTCATGCTTATCACTCTAAACCACCTCTTTTAGACTTCATCATGCTTGTCAATTAAATGAATTCATTTATGTTGCACATTCCACTATGAAAAGCCATTTTCAAACCACTGGGTGTGTTTCCCAGATCTGTTCTTATCCAGTGTCCCATTCACTATTAAATCGTTAGCTATAAATGTAGCATTTTAGACCTTTACTAAAGAGGGCTACTCTACTTAACAAACGCTCTTTGCACCTGGGTATTATCTATTATGTCTACAATACAAGTCCTTTGCAGGATGATATCGGGGTGCTCTGTTCTGTACAGGAAAGAAATAAAATTGCCAGGGCATTTAAGTCCTCACAAAAAAACAAGCATCTTGGTTTATAACTCATGTGTTCCCTGTAATACTGGGAGAATGGTCCTTCTGCAACTCTCAAGATCACTGAGAGCTAATGGATAAGGCAGGTTCTCGCCTACTTAAAAGCAAAAGGTAATGTGTCGCTGGGGAGTATTTCCAGCATCTATCATTAATGACCGTATTGGTGAACACAGCATGTAATTGTCAGTAACGTTCTTTGGGAAAGCATTTCTAAGAGGATCAGAACTGTCAGCGATGGTCTCATTGAAGAGTATTGACAAGACTCTCAGATCTGTCAGCGAAGCTATAAATGCAGACATTAAATGACACTCCTAGATCCCGCCGTAATGCACAAAAAATCATGAACGCAGATCTGTCAGTGATGCTGAACTGAGGGATTTATTTATATGCTGTAAATTTTCTTTATCACTGCTTCGATCTATAAGCATCCAATGGAAGCACATATCAGAAACATTGTGTTAGACACCAATGCAATGGTTTCCACCTCCCAATTCTGAATCACATGCAAGTGCGCTTATTGAAGCCCTGAAGCTACGTTCACCTTCAGGCTGGTGGTAATTCTAGGGGTTCTCATCACATTGCCTCTGCCTAATCCAACATACACATTTGAATTGCCATTAAACAGAGTACCCTGGAGCCCCTCTGACTTGGATGGATTTTGTTCTCAAGCTAGTCTTGGTCACTAGTACCCTGGCCTTGAAGAAGAACCACCTGACTGGCTGTAAGAACAGTTCTTTGTTTCTCTGTTCTTTGGAACAATATCTCTCTCCCACCGGTAACTCCCTATTTAGTCTATAAAAACTTTGAGATTCATTTGTTCGGGGTTCTGACTCTTTGTGAGTTCACAATCCATGGAGCTCGTGTCAAATCAACCACCAATTGGATGCCTCTATGAAGCAGAAGATATTGGTAAACTTGGTAAGACTTCTAATGATATTTAATTTCCTCGATTCATGGGCTTCATTCAGTAACACATACCCAGTGTCACATGAAGATCGACCGAACATCCTTAAACCATAGAGAGAAATTGATTACATTCAGGCAGCCTTCCCTTAGCGTCTAATCATTGCTGACTCCTCGCATAAAGGAACGTTAGTCCTTGTCTGCGTTTCTACGAAAGTTGTTGAGAAGGTTTCATATGTTTCTTTTTTAAATTATTGAATGACTCTCTATATATTAGTGAACCTCAACATGAAGGTCTCTGGAGCAAGTAGCTCACGACCCATGATTGTTACTGCTGAGGCAATGAAAAGAACTTTCAAATGCAATTTCTTTCTTTTTCTCATTTTAATAGATCTCTAGTTATTCATTTCTTTCCAGTAATCTATAAATCAAGGGAAAATAGAAAAGGGTTAACAATGTGTTTCATATGTAAGGAGATATTAAACAGGAATATGTTCCCACAGAGTCAAGGTCGCCATCAGCTTCTTGTCCACTGTTTGTGTGGTCCTTATCATCTCCGAGCCAGGATGCTGCTGTTTTACTCTGAGTTCCCACAAAACAGGAAACCCAAGCCTGTTGAGCATCCAAAAATAAGTTTTAGCACTACTCTTGCCTAGTAAAGGTTCTGCCATTTTGAAATAACCAGAAAGTATGTAACATCTGTACCTTTAGGATTTTATGTTGTTTAGGTCCTTCCAATCAGTGTCCCACTGGCCCACCGGGATACCCGGTGGGCCCAGGTGTCAAGGGGCCCTTGAGCTGCTAAAGATTTGGCCTATTTCATGGCCATTTCCTATTTCTAGGAGAACAAAGAGGTTAAATATATGGAATAATAGATTATAGTTTGTAGAGAATAGAGACTAGGAGAATAGAGGTTGAGTGAGGAGAAGAATAATAATAGTACTGAGAGTGGGCCCCTGGTCTGTGGTTCTTTGGTGGGCCCCTGGTTTAAGGTTTTAGGGTGGGCCCCTGGTGTCCCAGTCCAACACTGCTTCCAATAGTACAGAGGACAAGCCCAGATACAAAGACTATGATAGGCCCATACATAAACTTTGGTATTTAACAGCAACTGTCTATTATTTATTCACTGGGTACCAAAGCCATACTGATGCACGCAGATAACATAATCATATTAAGGATGCCAGCTTTTTTTGAATAAAGAGTATTGCTTTGAATTTTTTTAAATTTGCTGTATAATTGAGTTATTAATAATGTAATCTGCTGCGGTCTTGGATGAGGGTTGATTGCGAGCACTAGCAATGATATTTGGTGTGTTTGGGCAAAACTCAAAATTCACTTTGATCGATAGACATGATAGGAGAACTGGAGAAGTGATCTTATTGGAGAAAACGTTTCTATACTTGCTACCTTTCTGGTGAGAAATACTGTAATGTGTCCTGGCAGTTCACCTAAAAGTTTCACAAGTCTCAAAGTCTCATCTAACCCTAACTGTTCGCTTACATTCAACTAAAGGAGAACTAAACCTTAACATAGAATTAGGCTACATATGCTATATATTATGTTTTGGGGTTCTGTACCAGCACTTTAGCAGGTAGCACCTCTGAAAATGCCACTAGTACTAGTATGGGATCCCTAAACTGGAACCCTGTTATGCAGAATGCTCCAAATTACTGGGGTGGCCATCTCCCACAGACTCCATTATAAGTATAACGTTCTGTTTTTTAAAAATGATTTTTCTTTGTAATAATCAAGCAGTACATTGAACCTGCTCCTTACTAAGCTGCATGGCTCCAAATTGGTGGCCAAACAATCCTATTGGTTTTATTTATAAATACTGTATATATAAATATAATTTTAGCAGACTTAAAGTATAGTGATACAAAGATCACTTTTCCCGAAATCCCAGGTCCCAAGCATTCTGGATATTAGATCCTATACCTGCAGCTCTCTGTATTTTTTTCTGCTCGTTTACAGCACCTGATCTGGGCTGCTATCACTTACCTGAGCTTAGGGACTTACTGTACTGTATATATAGAATAGAAAAGTCCTAAACAAGGCTAATTTGTCATTATTTCATTTTCGCATTACCTGGCAGCTCAGAACCCAGTGGAAGTTGCATTAGAATTTAATAATCAGCTCTGTAGCATCAGCTTCGATGGCAAATGGACTTTTTTTTCTCTTTGACGACCCCAAAGCTTTGCTTGTCACCAGCTGCCCATAGCACACTGAGAATGTGCAGTATCACTGACTCGTCTAGCAAAATGCAAGATGGCGAGCTCCTGTGCATAATTTTGTAGACCTGGATCATTACTGTTGTAGAGCTGAAATGTATACTGAACCTTTAGGCTGGTGCAGTAAGTTAGGTATATAAAATATAGCATTTCTAGCCATATTCATACTTAGGGTTTAGTGCTCCTTTAACACATACCTTTGTTCTTAATTAATAAATCAACCTATTCTACTTACAAAGCAGTCGATTGTTCTCCAAAACCATACATACAGAACTGCCCTTTATTGCTAAGGGTATCTGCTCTCACCATCAGATTCAACTGCAGTGCTATAAACACGACCAATGACAGGCACGTCAAATTATGCTCCATTTTCGTGCAAAGGTCCAGGACAAAATGTCCTTTCAAAATGATTTCAAAATGTTGGCAGCAACGTATAAATATAGCGGCACACATTACTAACTGCCGGGCGGGTTACACGAAATTCAAGAAGAGTGAATAAACATTGCACAGGACACGACAAACTTCGAAAATTATAGTTATTTTTTTCCATTTTTGACAACAAGACAAATGTGTTAAATTTGTAAGAGCTAGGAAGCTAATCAGTGTTACAATATTCATCCTAAAATGCATTATACTGTTTACGTAAACAATGGGACTTCATTGATGAATGTGAAATATTCATTCTGTCCAGGGTTCATTTTTAGAATCGAAAGCCTCGACTGAGATCCTTTGG
This sequence comes from Xenopus petersii, assembly GCA_038501925.1. Classification (NCBI taxonomy): domain Eukaryota; kingdom Metazoa; phylum Chordata; class Amphibia; order Anura; family Pipidae; genus Xenopus; species Xenopus petersii. The sequence goes on along the minus strand of CM076688.1, from coordinate 133,237,121 downwards.
TCTCTTCGTAAGACAAAGACCACAAATACACTCGTTGGCAACAACAGGAGCAAGTGAATGGAGACACAGTCTCGCCCCTTGTGTATTGCAGCGGGGGAGGGACACAACAAAACCACTAAATGGTCTGAGAGAATAAACTACCAACAGATGTGACGGAGGGGGCTCTGTACACCACGACTTTGGGAACCAAACAAAAGCCGAGATTGATACGCGGAGACGTTGGAAAAGGGGCTGGTGTGTGATGCAGAACATCTGCAAAGTGGGGAGCGACTGCGCTGCAAGGGGTGTGTCTCGGGCTTCATGGAACACACATAATACACAAACACACACAATAAAAATCACGAGGACTTCAGCCGTAAATGCGGAATTCCAATACACAAACATTAGGCAAGACTCAGCTTGCTTACGCCAGGGGTGGAGGTTCACTGACACAGAAAGGGGTTATAAAAAGGCGTATATTTTTATAAACAAGACTAAAACAACCGCAATGAGGACAGAAGCCACAATTGGCTTTGTTAAGCACAGGAATGGGCTACCTAATGCAGTCAGGGACGTGCCAACACCACGGAGGAGCCGCTAACCTAAATGCCAAAGATCAGGAAAGCAGATGGTGGGATTTGCAAAGAACAACAGCCCTTCCAGTTGCCAGACTATGCGATTATGCCACCATGCTGTGTGCAGCCTCCGTTCTTATCTCTGCCCCTCGCCCGCTATGTACCACCTTCAAGGGCATCACTGGGGTGCGGCACAGAATAACGTTTGCCCCCAAAGCAAATGCAGTTCCTTTTTCATACATCATAAAGAAATGGATTGTGCCTGCAGGTGATGGCAGCATGGAAGCTGAGCGCCCCCTCCCTCCCAGATCCGCCCAACCCAAATACATAATGGAAGGATAGCACACTTAAGGCACACATAGAAATATTCATATATATATATTTATATATACACTCAGGGATTGCAGCGCCTAACCTTTAATGCAAATTAGGGACCAATACACGACGAATAAAGTCGGAGACAGGTTGCATTATATTGGCAGAAAACTGCAGTGAGATTTTATGGGCAACGTCGGCCGGCAGAGAAAGTGTTAAAGCTGGAGAATAACCCACTCTTTTTTTAACTGAATCTGCCACAGGAAAAAAATTGCTCTAGAGATCTCAGCCTTTGTTCTCTCTCGGTGGCCGCCCCTTTTTTTCACCTGCCAGACCACTAACGAAGAACTCGTTAGGTTCAAATTAAACACAAGTACTCAGGCATCCATATATATATATATATATATATTTGTATATAAAGTACCCGTTATCCGAAAACCCATTATCTAGAAAGCTCCGAATTACAGAAAGGCTGTTTCCCATAGATTCCATTTTATACAAATAATCCAAATCTTTAAAAATTATTTCCTTTTTCTGTGTAATAATAAAACAGTCGCTTGTACTTGATCCCGACTAAGATATAATTAATCCTTATCGGAAGCAAAGCCAGTCCTTTTTACATGATTTTTCTAGTAGGCTTAAGAGATAACAGGATAGCAGGTCCCATACCTGTGTGTATGTGTGTGTGTGTATATATATATATATATATATATATATATATATATATATATATATATATATATATATATATATATATAGCAGGAGAAAGGCTCTTGTCTCAGCCGAAACGTCAGCATCTACTCACAATAAATCTTTTTTGTTTAAGAATAAGTCCTGCGGGTGCGATCTTTCCTACTTCTATATATATATATATATATATATATATATATATATATATATAAATAATTATCAGTGTGGTGTGGCTGCTGCAAGCTGAACAGTTATAATTTTCTATTTCAACGCCTGTAGACGGAACCTGCAATTAGGACACACCTACACTTTATGAACAGAGATCCAGCAGTGATGGGGAGGTATAAATATGGCAGATAGCAGCAGATAAATAAATATAAAATGGGATATCAGTTATACAGACCAATGAAAGCATGAATATATAGATGATAAATCCAGAAGGTTTAATAGATTTATATAGCGTAGACACAAAGAGAGGAGGTAGACAGACAGAAGAGACAGACATAATAGAAAATGAATGGACATAAAGACAATATCTGGATATAGAAATAGACAGACATAAACAGACAAATAATCAAATGTAATGATGAGAGATATGTAGGTGATGCTCACAGAGGTGTAAATGGGTATCAGTATCACATAGTAATGTTGCAATGTAGATATATGGGATCCATTATCCAGAAACCCTTTATCCAGAGAGACCCAAATTATGGAATGGCTATCTCCCATAGACTTAATCTTATCCAAATAACTAATAACAAATAATAAGTAGCTTGTACTTGATTCCAAGTCCAACTAAGATATAATTAATCCTTATTGGAAGCAAAACCAGCCTATTGGATTTATTTAATGTTTACATGATTTTCTAGTAGACTTAAGGTATAAAGATCCAAATTATGGAAAGATCAGCTATCTGGAAAACCCCAGGTCCCGAACAATCTGCATAACAGGTCCCATAAATATATATATATATATATATATATATATATGTGTGTGTGTGACCTAGAATGAGGAAGGAATGGATATATCAATGAATAAATGAAAATCTATATATATACGGAGGGTAAGGAATAGACTAGGCATTGATCTATAGATGATAAAAACAGACCTACACAGTTGGATAACAGAAATATGTACATGACACAGACAAGACACAAAATAGTAGGGATGCACCGAATCCAGGATTCAGTCCGGCCTTTTTCAGCAGGATTCGGCTGAATCCTGGTGCCCGGCCGAACCGAATCCGCAGACGCCAATTAGGGTTCGGGAGGGAAATTGCGTGCGTTTTTGTCACAAAACGAGGAATTATGTCTCCTTCCGATATGTAAATTTGGGCAGGGATTCGGCCGATTCCAAAATAGTAGGAAAGGATTCGGTTCATCCCTACAAAATAGGCAGAAAAATAGTAGAACTGACAGTTGAGGACCAATGGCAAATCTGTATCAGCAGCAGCAGCAGCAATGAAAGACATTAACAGGGAACTCCACCCAGACTCTCTCTCTATAGATTTATATATATATATATATATATATAGTAGAACCTCAATTTTACATCCCCTCATTTTACATTGTTGTTTTGTGGTTCCTCCTATATATTATGCAGAATACAGTTCCCTGATTCTTTCATTTTCCTGGATTTGACACCATTTTTTTTTCTGGTCCCCTGCAAAACATAAAATGGGGGTTCTGCTGTGTATATAATGAGTGGTCATTATTAGTACTTGTCACTGGCTGGTTGGTCGATATCCCTTTCACCGTTGTGTGCGGTTCCGACTCTCGGAACAATGTAGCTCTCAGGAGTCGGCTCTCCTCCTGCAGGTCTGGGAATCAGCTGGGGATTGTGCTAGATGCTCTCAGGAGTCAAAAAAGAAAGGGAATGGGGCAGCAGTGCTGTTTAAAGGTGCCTTGAATGGAATTGGGTGGAGTTGCCCTTTAAGAGAGATGCCTGGAGGCTGAGGGATGAGAGGAAGCAGCAGTCTCATCTATTCCAGTCAGTGTATTTGTCCCTGCGTGCCTACACTCAGCTCAGTGTTTCCCTGTGGCACCTCAGATGCTGCTGCTGCTGAGAGACTGGCACCACATGCCCCTGCCCATCCCCCCAGTGCCACACACCCCCCTATGCATTGTATTATTTTGCCGGTACCTGGCCGTGCAGTCCTAACGGTGCTGCCCGGTGTTCGCTGTCTCCTTGCTCCGCAGAACGAAAAGGGAGGAGGAGATGGAGGGAGGCGGGAACGCGCCGAAGGAACGCGCGCAGGAGCTGTCAGGAGAAGCGAGTCACGTGATGGTGAAGGGGAGGGAGGGATGGGCGACTGGCACAGAGTGACCAGCGAGGGGAGGCGGGTTCGGCGCCACAGGAGGGGCGTAATATAGAGAGAGCGTGACCTGCCGCATTCTAGTTATGAGAAACTAAAGCGGAGCGCGTGACTTTCTGAGGTAAAATAGTAACAAATGACCCAGTTTGAAACATTAGAGAGAGAGAGTTGAAGCCAAGGCACGCCCCCCTCCCGTGTAAGCGCGGGCACTCGTTGGGAGTGGCTAGAACGGTGAGCGCGCCGCTGTGGTACCGCTTTTTGCGGCTGGTTGTCATGGATACAGGATCAGCAGCATCAATGATCCAGGGGCCTTCCTCCTCCTCCCATCCCCCCTTCCATAGCTCCTTTGTGTGAGGAGAAGCTGCTGCTCGCCCCTCTAAACACTCAAAACTGCTGTTCACCTTTACATTGACTTTTAGTCGTAGAGAATAATATTCAGAGACAACTGCTTTTGTATTAGTTATGGTATTTAGCTTTTTATTCAGCAGCTGTCCGGTTTGCCATTTCAGCCCTGTTGTTGGTAAGGGTCCAAAATGACCCTAGCAACCGTGCGTTGATTGAACAGAAAGATGAGGAATAAAATGTAGCAATTACATTAAATGTGTAGCCATAATGTGGCCATACACCAATTTAGCTGCGCGTGAATAGGGGCTTTCGACGGGTCTTCCCGATCAATATCTGCCCATGATATCATTCGGGAAGGTTTAATTTTTCAGTCGATCGACCAGTCGGAGCCCATTGCTCCTTGTTGTAATCCGATAATTCGGCCCTAGGGCTGAATGTTCCGACTACCCCGATATAGTCCTGCCGTTGGTGGCATATTGGTGAAAGATACGCTTGTTTGGCGATGTCGCCAGACGAGCAGATCTCTTCATGTATGGCCAGGTTTATAGAGCATTTGTCTTTAGAGGGGGTCAGTGACCCCCATCTGACAGCTGGAAAGAGTCTGAAGAAGAAGACAAATAATGCAAAAACTATAAAAAAAATAAATAATGAAGACACATTGAAAAGTTGCTTAGAATTAGCCATTCTATAACATACTAAAACTTAACTTTAACTAATGGTGAACCACCCCTTTAAAGAATTCAACCTGTAAAAAAAAAAAAACCCTCCCTACTACCCTGGGTAGACCCCCTCCTCCCCCCACCCTACCTTTACTCACCCCTCCATACAGATTCTGGCCTTGGAGTTCACGGCAGCCATCTTCTTTTTGTCCAGTAATCTTCGGCCGAATCCCCAAGATTCTGCTAAATACCGATCTGAATCCTAATTTGCAAATGCAAAGTAGTGGTGGGAAAGGAAAAAGTGGAAACAATTTTTTTCTTCCTTGTATTGTGACAAAAAGTATAGGGATTTCCCTTTCCACCCCGAATTTACATATGCAAATTAGGATTCAGATTCAGTTTGGCCAGGCACAGGGATTTGGCCGAATCCGAATCCTGCTGAAAAAGGCCAAACACCAACTGAATCCTGAAATCGGTGCATCCCAGTGATAATAAAATGGCAAATTGGCAGCGGGAGTAGTGTCTATGGCAAATTTAAAGCTTTTTCCAATGAGACTTTTTCTCGTTTTTCATCCGACTGAAAAGTAAATAGAATGAATCCAGCACACGAAATCTGCTCAAGGGTTATTACCCATATTTAATGCCAAGCCAAACAGGTTACAGCGTTTCGGGGGCGTACCCCTTCATCCTTCGTACGCCCCTGAAACGTTGTAACCTGTTTGGCTTGGCATTAAATATGGGTAATAACCCTTGAGCAGATTTCGTGTGCTGGATTCATTCTATTTATTTATCAATTATTGGAGGTGCCGTCCTCCTATGTTCCATGCACCGTGAACGTGGAAAGAGGGACCAGGTGTGCATCTGCATTTCGTCATCCGACTGAAAACAATTAAGTCCAAATTTTACAGTTTTTTTTCACGATTATTTGAAAAAAATTAGACTTACACTTCAATATTAGAAAAATGGTCACACATTGAAAATAGAAAGTAATCGGAAAACGTCTTTATCTTTGGTCTGAAACCAACAGAAAAAAAAGTGCTGGAAGGGGAACAACCCCTTTAAAAAAATAGTGTATAGGCATTGCCCCATCTGCAGCTATCCTAAAGCACAGCTAAGCGCTGCAGTTTTTAAAATTGCACCATTGCACTCTGTACACTGAAGTGTAATCAATCTCTATCTCACAAGAAAAAAAAATCTGGTTTATCTCTACTGTTGAGAAATCTGTAAAAAACATTTTATCAGGAAACTGAGCCTGACTTTTTTTCTATGAAGGGCTCTTATACACAGGCATTTGCACCTTCACTCTTGTGCAATGTAAGTGTTTTATGCTTTCCATCACACAGGAACATAGGGGTTAACCCAACCTGCATCTCCTCTATGGGGATTGTTCCCATGGGAAAGCATGTAAATGCTGAATGCAGATAAAATTGTGTAGGTCCAAATTCAGCACTTATATCAACTCCCGTAAGTACAGTCCCCATAGAGGAGACTTAGATCAGTTAACTCCTGCCTTCCCATGCTGTAAACTAACGCCCACTGCACAGGAACACAGGTTAAAACCTCTGTATAAATGCCATTAAGCTGGAAGAGTAATGGAACTGATAAAAACTATCATGGCAGACATATGGCCCTTTAATCTTTATTATATTTAATCAAGGGTGTATACCTTTCACCATATGGTAGAACCCCCTATTTTAAGTTTTTTCAGGGGACCAGAAAAAATGGTGTAAATCCTAGAAAATGTAAAATCAGAGCAATGTATTATGCATAATATATAGGTGAGACCACAAAAAACAATGTAAAATGCCGGAAACGTAACAGTGAGATTTTACTGTATATGTTTGTTTTCTTTTACAGTGCATTCTAATCTGAGGCACCAATCACCCATCATGAACACCACACACAATACTTCCACTGAATCCTCCCTTCCAGAAGACTGGTACAGTAGCATATTTATTTGTGCTGAATTATTTCCCACTGTAAGTTACAGTTACAAGTCAGTTTTTGAACTATTACAGCTGTGAGAATCTGTTTATCCTGTATTTATCATGGTGAGTTGCATATAGCCCTAGCTAGAGGTATGAATGGGGAGGAGAGGTTTTCTCCTGGTGTAGGTCTGCCTGTATTGGCAAGAAGAATTTCACCGGCACACAGGAGTTGCAGTAGCAGGGCAAGCCCTTGCAATTTTATTATGCAGTAGTGCAACGTTTCGGGGTCACGCCCCTTTGTCAAGCATGCTTGACAAAGGGGCGTGACCCCGAAACGTTGCACTACTACATAATAAAATTGCAAGGGCTTGCCCTGCTACTGCAACTCCTGTGTGCCGGTGAAATTCTTCTTACCCTTGTGAGGCGGCCGATTCCTCTACCACTGGGCACCAGGATAAGAACCTTTGGGAGTGTGTGGTGTGCGGCTTCTCCAAAGTTTACTTGGACTGCCTGTATTGGCCTCAAAATAAAAATGATGGTTGATCCCAATGTTATTAATAGGGAAAAACGATAAATATATAGGAAGGCCGGTATTTTTATCCAGAAAAGGTGGCAACCCTAATTAAAGGTAGAGTAACCTTATCAGACCTCACTGAACTTGTACTTGAATTTCTCACTGGATATGCGATTGTTACCCCAATATTTCTATATATATATATCTGTAACCTTGTTATGAGCTAAGGGGGCCCAGTCTGAAGGTCAGTAAGGGGGATATTTGGGGTGAGTGCTTATTTGTGCCCTGGGTACCCCTGGAACTATAGCAGGGTGACTGTTACCCCAATGTTTCTATATATCTGTAACCTTGTTATGAGCTAAGGGGGCCCAGCCTGAAGGTCAGTTAGGGGGAGATTTGGGGTGAGTGCTTATTTGTGCCCTGGGTACCCCTGGAACTATAGCAGGGTGACTGTTACCCCAATGTTTCTATAAATCTGTAACATTGTTATGAGCTAAGGGGGCCCAGCCTGAAGGTCAGTTAGGGGGGATTTGGGGTGAGTGCTTATTTGTGCCCTGGGTACCCCTGGAACTATAGCAGGGTGACTGTTACCCCAATGTTTCTATATATCTGTAACCTTGTTATGAGCTAAGGGGGCCCAGTCTGAAGGCCAGTTAGGGGGAGATATGGGGTGAGTGCTTATTTGTACCCTGGAACTATAGCAGGGTGACCGTTACCCCAATGTTTCTATATATCTGTAACTTTGTTATGAGCTAAGGGGGCCCAGCCTGAAGGACAGTTAGGGGGAGATTTGGGGTGAGTGCTTATTTGTGCCCTGGATATCCCTGGAACTATAGCAGGGTGACTTTTACCCCAATGTTTCTATGTATCTGTAACTTGTTACAAGCTAAGATGGCCCAGCCAAATAGTCAACTTCAGAACTAGAGCATGATGGGTATTAAAATGTTTTTTATGTTTCTATAGCCGTGCTAAGAGCTAAGAGTTTAGTCCCACCCCCCATTCATACCGCTGCAACAAGTATGAAAACATTTGGCCAGGCAAAAATAACAACTTATTTTGCAGTACTGTAGGAGGAGATGGGTAAATGCATCCACACAAACAGATAAAAAGACACACTAGAAATAAAGAGGGTGCTGCTCACGAAAGCTTGCACTCAAGTAGGAAAGATTCATTAGTGCTCTCCTCTTCATTAGTGCTCCATATTTTTCAGCCTCTGTATCCAACTGCCTTACTGGGCTGTTTTGCTCCAAAATATTATCATAGTGTTTGCCAACCATATTAAGGTATCCTCAAAATAAACTACAGTCATGACTCCCACCTACCCATCTGTGTTCCTTTTCTCAGGGGCCTGTGCTGTAATGCTTTGTATTTATGCCCATTGCTATTTCGGTCAGGTTAGCAACAGTCCAGCAATGTTAAATGCTTTTTTTCCACATGTACATTTATTTTAGACCTTTGTTCAGAAAATACCATGCAGCAACTACGTCAACTGATATTTCATTCTGGAAAATATTTTTTTTGATCTCATTCTGTTCTTCTTCCATGTGCTGTACTACTTTGACCTACATCCTTTGTTTACATAGAAAATGTTGTCTAATGTTTAACCCCGGCAATAGTTACACTTTACAAATGTGTACACCACAGAGTCTTTTCTAGCTGTTAATTTTGTCATATTTTTCAGGTACAGAATTTTTATGCCCCTTGAAAAATAGTTTCCACCTTTATGCTGGCCAGGTGTTAAGTTTAAAACATTTAAAAAGGTAGTGCAGGGTGCAAAGTGCAGAAAAACAGGTATAAACCAACCAAAGGTGTCCCCTATCCTGTTCAGACCCGTTCCCAAACTGGACCCAATGACCTGCAGCCTGTTATTATATATATATATATAAAACACAAAAGCCATGAATATCGTGTAAATTATATACTTATAAATGGTCAGTACTGATATCATTTCTGTCACATGACTCACTGAATACATACTTTATGTATTATAATAAATAAAGTACCCCCTGTTGCAAAATATGAGGATATTCGGCTTCGTGTTTTTATATGGTCATGAAACTCCGCGGTAACTTATAATATCCTTATAATTTACAAGAGGGGGTACTTTATTCACTATATATTTGAAAGTACTTTAAAGGGGTTGTTCACCTTTGCGTTAACTCAGTAGCGTCACTAGAGGGCGGCGGGCCCTGGTGCGTGACGCCTCCCTCCCCTTCGTTCGGCCGCATTTGTCAGTGGCGCGTGAGCTGCTGGGGGGCCCTGAGGGGGTGCGGGCCCTGGCCCGCTCGCACCCCCTGCTCCAACGGTAGTTCCGCCACTGAGTTAACTTTTAGTATGATGCAGAGAGTGATATTCAGAGACAATTTGCAATTGGCTTTCATTTTTTATTATTTGAGATATTTAGCTTTTTATCAAGCAGCTCTCCAGTTTGCAATATCAAGAATCTTGTTGCTAGGGTCTAAATTACCCTAGCAACCATGCATGATTTAAATAAAAGACTGGGGTATGAATAGGAGAGGGCCTGAATAGAAAGAAGAGGAATAAAAAGTAGTAATAGCAAAACATTTGTACCCTTTCAGAGCATTTGTTTTTAGACGGGGTCAGTGACCCCAATTTGAAAGCTGTAAAAAGGTCAGAAGAAGAAGGCAAATAATTCAAAGACTATAAAAAAGAAAAAATGAAGACCAATTGAAAAAGTGCTTAGAATTAGCCATTCTATAGTATACTAAAGGTTAACTTAATCACCCCTTTAAGTACAGGGCTTTGCACCAAACTTTGCTGCATCTCACACAAGAATACAAGGAACACAATTGTAATTTTTATCTTTCTACAAATTGTGACTGTGTAAAATAAAGAGACAAACAAATGTTTCACCTTTCCCAGTGAAGTAATTTCTTTCTCCAGAACATTAGCATTTTCTTCTCACTGCCTAGGTATTAGCTTACAGCATAATTAATTGACATGAAGAGTTTCTAGATCCAGAGCAATTTTTTTTTGTCTTTGGAGGATGCCAATTTATTATTTGATATAAGTGGTTTATAGATCTATAACCACTTCTGTTTCCGGGGATATAAGAGTATAATATGGGAAATGCCTTTGCTACACAGGTGTTTAAACCCTGTACTGTGCTACAGTCTTATGGCACCCTTAGGAGACATAGTTTATGGCTGGCACAGCACAGGGGTAGCAGTATGATGACAAACAGAGGTTTGAACGAATGGTAATGCAGGGGTGCAGTTATGGAGGGGTGCCAGGGTTGCAAACACAGCAAGACTTATCGCAGGGAGGGCTCAATGTCACAAATAATTAGATCTTGCATATATGAAGAAATAAATCAAGGGCTGATGTGCAATCCCACATACAGAGCAACCGTATGATTGAAGTAAAGACTGGTGGTGTCTGGCAATCAATGCAAGCAGTTGGAGTTCTGGATCAATTTTTAAAATTTTTGGAAACAAGCCTCTAATTATGCCCCTCGTTGAACCTCTCCCTGCACTAGATGGAGGAAGATGCTGTACTAATTTTACCTTCTGCCCACTGAGATCCTATCAATACTGTTTATGGCTTCTAAAAATAAAAGCTTAAAAGACGAGCACAAAACACTAAGGGGGTTACCGTATGTAATTAAAGGCACTACGTTTGCTCAGGGACAGTAACCTATATCAACCAATCAGCAGGTAGTATTTCCTGGTCACATGTTTAAAAGCAAACACCTTCTTGGTTGCTATGGGTTACTGCTCCTGGGCAAACTTAGTGCCTTTAATTACATATGGGCACTCACTATGAACTCACTACTCCAATGGTTTTTCATTTAAGAAAGCCCCCCAAAAAAATTCAAACATCATGAAGGCTATTAACATCTTCAAATGGTTCAAGGGACCTGTGCCATTGACTCCTACATGACCACACCAGGTTTTAGATGTGTATTTTAGAGGTGTATTAATTAGGGATGCACCGAATCCACTTTTTTGGATTCGGCCGAACCCCCGAATCCTTCACAAAGGATTCGGCCGAATACCGAACCGAATCCGAACCCTAATTTGCATATGCAAATTAGGGGTGGGAAGGGGAAAACATTTTTTACTTCCTTGTTTTCTGACAAAAAGTCATGCAATTTCCCTCCCTGTCCCTAATTTGCATATGCAAATTAGGATTCGGATTCGGTTCGGCCGGGCAGAAGGATTCGGCCGAATCCGAATCCTGCTGAAAAAGGCCGAATCCTGGCCGAATCCCGAACCGAATCCTGGATTCGGTGCATCCCTAGTATTAATGAATTCAAGCAATTTCCACAGTTGGGGTATAAAAATAAATAAATAAATAAATAACCTGGAAAATACAACTCGATCCTTAATAAATCTGCCTCTAAAAGTATTAATTTGCACAAGTAATTTAAAGCAAAAATCATGTTTCCTCTCCCTCTGTTGTTGTTCAGTGCAGCAATATACAATGCATAGGCATGCACCAAATCCACTATTTTGGATTCGGCCGAATCCTTCGCAAAAGGTTTGGCCGAATACCGAATCCTAATTTGCATGTGCAAATTAGGGGTGGGAAGGGGAACACATTTTTTACTTCCCTGTTTTGCATATGCATATTAGGATTCGGTTCGACGGACAGAAGGATTCGGCCGAATCCGAAACCTGCTCAAAAAAGCCGAATCCCAAACCAAATCTTGGATTCGGTGCATCCCTAATAATGCATCATCATTACAGGAGGTATTTTAAAGAAAAAAATATCATGCTCTCTAGATATCATGCTCTCTAGAAAGTACAGACGATTTATAGGCATAAAAAGTAAATGATATTGGGTGCATTTTCATTGCTAGTATTACGTTCCCTTTAAGATGCCTGTGTAGTAAGGCCTTGTATATGCAAAGTTACTTTGCATATACGACTTACATACAACTCACACTTACATATGGGCTATTACAGTAACATACTGTGGTTTGCTTGACATTTATAAGCATTTAGCTTTAATAAACCACCTCCCCTTTGGTGTGTGTTGTCTAAAGGTAAACATAAATATGCACAGAAATTTAAAAAGAAATACTATGTTAAGACAAAGATCTGTCTAAGTTGCATTTAATAAGTAAATGTATATGTTTCAACTTTTAAGAACAAACTTACAGACCCTATCTCATACGTAACCCAGGGACTGCCTGTATATGATTTTAGGGATAATTGTCCCTTTTAAACTACAATGTACATGGAAATGCCCTGGTTCCTACATAACTTCCCTACTTCAGCCGCTTTAAAGTTCCAATCTGTGGTCCCTAAGTTGTACAGGTACAGCTAAAAAAATTCTGAGACCACAGTCAACGAGTTTTGCCAGAGAATTAAGCTGTAAATGGAGTGAACGGCAATGGAGGACTTAAAAAGCGGTTATAAGGGCTATTGCATATTTAACAGCAAGTATATTGCCAGCCCTTGCTGGTGACATCAGTTAGGCCTGTCAAATACTGGCAACCCTAGTGCCAACCTTAGCTGCTGTATTTGATTATATTTGCAGCATGTATCCTCTTGCATTTACCTATTATAAAAATATAATTTTGTTTTTGGGAATTAAGGAAAGCTGGTAAACACTTATTATATGCTATAAGAGATTTATTGATCTCCAGCTGCTGTTTTATGGACATACAAGCAGTATTACATGGATCCTGAGCTGCTTCTGTGTTTGGAGGCCAGAGCAGAATTATGCGGAATAAGGGGCTTATAGATCCTGAGCTGTCTCTCTGGCTGTAGGATACAGAAGTATTATTATTATAGGGTATTCAGAATGAATGCAGCAGATCCAGTAAAGCTTCTGTGTTTTGAATGCCCCAGAATGTCTGCCTTGCCTCTAACTATTTGATGTTTAATGATCTTTAATTGCCAAACCTCCCTTAGGCATCAAGAGAGGTAATTGTCTGAAACTGAGTCTTGTTATTAGAGAACTGGTTACACAATCTCCCATTGGAGCTTGAGAATAGGAGACAGACAATAATTACTTATCACAGGACTTATAATTTCATGGGAGATGGCCTCACTGATGCCAGCAAATCAGGTGATGTGAACTTCTGCTGATAGAAGAACTCTTCATGCCAATGTTAGATGTGGCACTTACTGTAGGTATATTAATGTTGACAATATTATATCTGGCACCAAAATGGGCATTATCATCAAGAAAAGAAAAAAGAAAGTCTGCATTTATGCCTAAAAGCAACGAGTAATATTTTGTTGAATAGTTGGGCAGACTGGGGGAATAAATGCTGCCTTAGTGAGTATTAAGGGGTGCTTGCATTACCCCTATAATGATTGGCTTCCATATGGAAGAGTAATCTAATGGTTATGTCTTCTTTATTTCCAAAGAATCTGAGATTCCAGATATTTCTAAAACAGGGCATTCAGACCATTGTGATCAGAGATCAGAAAGAGATGATTTTTAAAAATGTGGATTATTTGGATAAAATGGAGTCTATGGGAGATGGCCATTCCGTAATTCTGAGCTTTCTGGATAACATGATTCTGGATTCTGGATCATATATATATATATATATATATATATATATATACATATAAGGTTACATAATATAATAATATGTTATGCATAATCAGCTTTGTAGCATCAGCTTCTATGACATATGAACCTAATTTTATGCTTGAAGATTCCTAAGCTGAGCTTTTCAACAGCAGACCAGAGGACACTGAGTATGTGCAGTTTGTGCATGTGTGATCTATCTTGGGCACTCTCTGCGGCTTAAACATTCAACAGGTTGCTCTAATATATTTATGGTGATATTCTTAGCAGCTATATTACTAATCCAGAAGAGCCACTTAATCTACAAATACTGTAGCTAGAAAAGACACTTAGATTAAAATTAATTGGGCTACATGTTGCTTCTCTTGTCATTTTCTCAGACCAAGCACTGCTTTCATGAAGAAGTGGAGGCAATAAAGAGATATTGGTGGAAATGCAGGTGCCCCTGCAGAAAAGTAGTGAAAAGAAAAAGATATATGGCACCCTCCTCCAAGGAACGATGGTTCAGAGAGCATGAGCAAACATGTGGAGAAACTTTCATTAAGACCTCTAAGTCTAAGGGGCCTGCACAGAAGAAAAGAAATTCTAAAAAGGCAGCTGAGCCTGAGGGGCCTGCACAAAAGAAAAGAAAGGCAGCTGAGCCTGAGGGTCCATCACGGAAGAAAAGAAAAACCTAGACTGTTAAAGACCCTCACTATGGGAAGCCTAAGCCATACAGCGTAGCTAACAGGAGGTTTGGAGAAAACACATGACCCCCATAGAGAGCTGGCATGAGATGTTTCACATTGGCAAAGGTCTCAAACTCAGCCATACTGAAACAGCCCAGGAAATGTAACAGCTGAATCGGCCAAGGGCCATGTAATGCCAGCTTGCCCAGCAATTATGAGGTACAACTATTGTATAAAAACCAGAAGAGCAACATAGTAAAGAGCCTCAAAATGCTGAATGTAGGTGCAGAATTCAAGCACCAGTGCATGCAGTCATATAACCAGAGATGCAACTACACCTGGGCCACACAGTAAATATAAAGAACCAATACTCCTTAACAGATTTACCTGCACGATTCAGGAAGGAATTTCCTACAGGCAGTGCTTATACAAGTGAAAACAGCCATACTACAGCACCCTGTGGATATGGCACAATTCTGCAACAGGCCCAATTTACCAGCAAACACAGGGGCTGAGCAGAACCAGACCAGAATATGCTACATTAGCACCTAATCTTAAACCTTCTGCCTATTTTTAGGCTACTTTAGTCCCTAAATTAAACCAAAGAGGAGTAGTTCAGTGAAGACTGTAATGTCTCACTGGGGGCTTAGCCATTGCGTTGATATGTATGGGCAGTTTCTCAGGGGCAGTAATGTAAAGCAGTGAGATGTATCAGGGTTCCAGTTTAACTCTGTTTATTTTCTTCTTAAAAATCTTGGAAATATACAAAGCACACAACAGTGCATGAATCGATTTTATAAAATGGACCAGAGACCCCCAGCAAGAAGATTTTCTCTACTACTATTATTGTACTACTATTGTACAGTTTTGTCTCTCTGTACTCTCCTTATATGAACATAAATAAACTTTTTTTACACTGTGCCTTTTCCTTTACTTTTTGCTAAGGACACAACAAAATGCAGTACATTGACAATTAAGGATATTTCAGAATCTTGCTGGATATTTAAGGATGTTATATCCAAAATACAGGTGTAATCTATGTTATACTTTGTATCAAAGAAAGAGAGAGACCTACAATATCTATTAAATGCCTATGCTTTAGGGAACCTTGGTGTAGGGGTGTAGCTAGCCCTAAAACTCAAGGCATAAGTGACACAACTACTGTGGGAGCAATGGATGCAAATGCCTCCCCCCCCAGTAGAGAATGCTACAAGAATATATGCAATATAAAGGACGACATATGTCCCGACAGGTGGGCAGACTGGAGGGTTGTATCTGGGTGCAGTTTTTGCACCCAGGCCTGTGGTCCCCTACAAACTGCATACAAACTTCTTGCAGATATCCGGTTCCTTTAAATGGAAAATACACAACTTGTAACCTCACAATTCCCATCTATGCCCCATTGCTAGTATGTTCTTTTCCTTTTGTCTGTTCTATTTAAATAATATAATCATGCCATTCTTCTGCCAAACCAGCTTGTGAACATGGTGCCCTATGCTATGATGAATACGTCTTTTCTATTCCGTATGAATAGCTCGCTGCTTAAACTCATGCGGCACAGCCAGGCCTGATCTCACATTTTCCTCTCAATAGATTGCAAGTGTTTGTTTGATATTCTGAGGCATTCTCATCATCCACCCAACCTTCGATGCCACTCACCCCGATACACAATGGAAATTTCCAACATGTCCCCTCGTTTAACCTTGGCCTCTTTAAATGCTTTTGTTTCTACTTGCATGTTGTCAAGTAGAAATGTTGACCAGCCCTTGCCTTAAATCTATATTTAAGCACAAGAGCAAAAAGGGACTCAAAGCCTCATCTCTTAATGCTCATTCCAAGGGCACTTCTGTCCTTGTTTAGATACTCGATAAAAAAATGTGGCATAAGGTGCAGAGTACGCAAACCAATTTCTGCCATGCAAATACATGTATCCATACATTTAACTGAAAAACCTTATGCTTTATTGTCAATGTTTTTATCCACAGGGGCAGTGATGTATGGGCCAGCCCGAAGCCCGCAGGTCAGAAGGGTTCAGGTCGGCTTCTGCACGTTGTCTTCAGAACTTTAGCCTCAATTCTCTCTGCCTGTGGCCTTCTTCTGCCACACTTCTGCCTCGGCGCTCCTTAATTTATATACTCGAGCAGGCCCCAGCCCCTTTCGTGATGTCACAGTGACAGGCGCAGGTATATAAAGAGAGGGCCGCACAGGGTTAGGGTTGGGTGCAGGTGGAGGAGCAGCGGGTTTGTGTCGGGGTGCAGGTCTCTTCTTTAGGACCAAGCCTATTTAATACCTACGGTTTGGTTCTTCTGAAGACTACAATGTTTTCAGTGCTTGGATGCTATAGTGAGGTGCCTTTCTCAGGACAGGGCTTTTATTATAAACATTTCACGACGATGATGGGGGTTGCTGAATTCAGAAACCTTTATTATCAACATTTCTATACCACAGAGGGGGTCCCTGAGGTTGGAGACCTTTATTATCAACATTTCATTACCATAGGTCACAGCCCTTTATTGTCAACATTTCAAAACCCCTCTTTTGTTGTTCTCTACTATTTTCCCCATTTAACATTTGTGAGCTGAAAGATACAACAATTAGGGATGCACTGAATCCACAATTCAGTTCGGGATTCTGCCTTTTTTTTTTTCGGCCGAATTCAGATTCAGCTGATTCCAAGTGCTTGGTGGAACTGAATCTGAAGCTTTAAAGGAGTTATTCGCCTTTGATTTAACTGTTAGTATGATGTAGAGAGGGATATTTTGAGACAATTTGCAATTGATTTTCATTTTTTTATTATTTGTGGTTTTTGGAGTTATTTAGCTTTTTATTCAGCAGCTCTCCAGTTTCAATGGTACAAAAGGAATATGCGGAGGTGTTGTGGTTAATATTGTTGCCCTGTAATGCTGGGCACTTGAGTTGAAAGGTGTAAATACGGTTTGCCCTGATTTGATTAATATGACCCCAAATTTATCCTATACAAGTAAACAACTGAAAATTCTCTCCGGCAACTCTTGAAAACGTTGTTTTAGACTTTGATAAATATTTCCCCATTGAATAGCTGAGATGATTGTACTGGTTATTTACCAGTAGGGGTCTCCGGTATACCTCTTTTGCAATGCCCAAACCTTATTTTACTGGACAATACGAATCCTAAAACGACAACCTTGTCTTTTTTTAAATACGACGTTAAAGAGGGAGAGGTCTTTTAAAAGTGGTGTGGTTTATAATGTTCTGTAGCCCTCCTCCCCTTTATATTCCCTTTGTTTAATTTGAAAAAACCTTGGAGCCCAGCAATAAGGGATTTCTTTAGGAAGAAATGTCATTTCTATAGGAAGCCAGGGTTTTTGCAACCGTAATGATTAGAAGATAACAACAGGTGGCAGTGTTGTATTATCTCCCAATATACTGTGTATATCAAACCATCAGCCATAACTAGATATACAATATTTGTAATCTACATTTTACAGCCTTTGGGTTGCAAGCACTTAATAACAGTATCCTAAATTCCTAGCACCCGTGGATAGACTCCACCTGGTGTTAGGATTCTAGGTGCTTACTATCTGCAGCAATAATGGTGGCTATCTTTTGCCTAAGTCTATGTTGTTTAAGTATGCATAGCAGATGCATGAATCGTGTGGAATGCATGTATGGGCTTAACGTGTCTATGAGATACACAAGCCATGAATAACTTATAAAATATTTCCATATACAGGAAATATTATCCAGAATGCTCGGGACCTGGGCTTTTTTGGATAAAGGGCCTTTCTGTCATTTGGATCTTTATACCTTAAGTCTACTAGAAAATCATGTAAACATTAAATAAACTGGTTTTGCTTCCAATAAGGATTGATTAGACTGTATCTTAGTTGGGATCAAGTACAAGCTAATGTTTTATTATTTAGTGAAGCACCGAATCCACTATTCTGGATTCGGCCGAACCCCCAAGTCCTTTGCGAAAGATTCCACCAAATACCGAATCTTTTGGTATTTACCCGAAAGATTCGGTATGCAAATTAGGGGTGGGGAGAAAAAAAAAGTTTTTTACTTCATATTTTGTGACAAAAAAATCACGATTTCCCTCCCACCCCTGATTTGCATATGCAAATAAGGGTTCGGATTCAGTTTGGCCGGCAGAAGGATTCGACTGAATGCGAATCCTGCTGATAAAGGCCGAATCCTGGATTCAGTGCATCCCTATTATTATTACAGAGAAAAAGGAAATCATTTTCAAAAATGTGGATTATTTGGATAGAATGAGAACTTTTGCCATTTTGAATCATTTTGCGTTTTGCTGTGTGTTCATGGTGTTGGCAGTTTTACACTGCTAATATGTATTTTCTGTATATCAGCTTTTCTCATTTAATGGTTGTTTTATATTGAAGGCAGAAGCCCCACTGCATAGGGTCCCATTTTTGGTTTCCAACACATAGGCTAAGAATCCCTTCTTTATATGGTCAAGTGATAGAGACTTCTAATATTTTTATTATTTACTCTATTCAGTATGTATTTATGGAACTTTTAGGGCATGTACACCTTTATTTCCTTATTACTGAGCATGTGGCTGTTATATATATTTAATACTACAGTGCTTGTGTGTTCTGTATTGGTGACAGGGACCCTTTCCAACACTGATATTTGCCAGACACCGATAAGCTGATATTATATATTTTTGGAGCTATTGGGATACATGCATGTCGTACTCCTTTAGAGGTGTAATCGGTGGTTGACTTTTGGAAGAGGGCTGGGGGGGGGGAATGATTATCACAAGTGTCTCTGGGGGCAGTGCAGACCCCCAAGCCTTCTTTGGTAGGAAGCCTTTCCCTTATCTCCCTGAGATGAGAGTTTACTCTATATTTACTGGGATTGAGAGGCTATTTTTACCAGAATGGTGGAGGCTTCATGGTTGTGGATTAAAATACCAGAATTTAAATGTAGACTTATACTCATTGCCTTATTTGTGTAGATGGACCAGATACCCTAATGCAGCTTATAAAAGACCGTGTGTGTGTGTGTCAAGTGGGCATAGAATATATAGTGAATAAAGTACCCCCTCTTGTAAAATATAAGGATATTATAAGTTACCGAGGAGTTCCATGACCATATAAAAGCACGAGGCCAAAGGCCAAGGTCATGGAACACTGAGTTGACTTCAAATAGCGTTATATCACTCCGATTATAACCGATGACATCACCAAACATGACATCACTAAGGATATAATTGACAGTATATTAATAGCTCTTGATCTTCCCATAGAACTTCCCTGAGAAAGATCACTTTGATGTGATCGAAATGTTGGACTTTCTATTGTTTTTCTTTTAAAATCAGTTACTCTAAATGAGCCTGTTAAGCGCTATTTTGTACACAGTTTACCTGCACCCAGGCATGATGTGTTTTTGTTTGGTGAGTGTTCCTCCATGTTCCATATCTATCTATCTATCTATCTATCTATCTATGTCCTAATTCATATACAATTTAAATAAATATTGGTAAAACTGGTCAACCTGGCGGCCTAAAAAATAATCTGATGTGGGGCCCAGTAATATCTAGTTCCGCCACTGTGTATATATATATATATATATATATATATATATATATATATATATATATATATATTTAGTAAGTCAAAGAGGGCCCCAGATTTTTACAGTACATGGTCCTAGACAGCCAAAGTGGTTTTCTGACCAAGACATTATCAGGAATAGGAAGAACGAGGCCCATTTGTTTCACGCCTTCCAATGAATAAACTGTCTCGGTGTGGCATTCTGGAATGAGGTTATGGATGGATCAAGAATAAAAGCTGCTCCTACATAGAAAGATCAGCTCATTTGTCCAGGCTGAGAAATAAGCTGCTCTTGGCTGATCTGCAGAACGAAGTTATGGGCCAAATCGGAACTATACAAATAACACGTTAAGCCCATGTAGGGTTTTAAACTGCATACTGAGTCGTAGGTTAATGCAATCCTTAGTCAATGTAATGTTAGAATTGGATGTAACACAACTGAAAGTGGAAGAGATGAAAGGACTGGTTAAACCCACTCCCAAAGGTCCTGGGATTTACAGTAAAATATCTGGTTCTCCTACCGTCGGTTCTAAAGAACTCTCTAAGCATATATGCTATAAAATAGCATCTTTATAGCTCTGGGACGTTTATTTTAAATTAAATCAGTTGTCCTCAAACACTATAAGGGCAGGGGCACACCAGCAGATTCAGGGAGATTTAGTTGCACTAATCGCCTCTTCTGCGGAGCGACAATCTCCCCGAACTTCCTTCCGCCTGCCATAATGAGAAAACGCCAGCAACAATGCACTCGCGGCGCTTCGATTTCCAAATTTGCCCGAAGTTGCTTCGAGGAAACTTTGGGGCGACTTCGGCAATCGAATCGCCGCAAATGCATTGGTGCTGGCGTTTTCTCATTATGGCAGACGGAAGACAGTTCGGGGAGATTGACGCCCCGCAGAAAAGGCGATTAGTCGCCAGGCGACTAAATTTCCCATAATCTGCCTGTGTGCCCATGCCCTAAAGCAGGGATCCCCAACCTTTTGAACCCATGAGCAAGATTCAGAAGTAAAAGGAGTTGGGGAGCAACACTAGCATGAAAAAAGTTCCTGGGGCGCCAAATAAGGGCTGTGATTGGCCATTTAGTAGCCCCTATGTGGATTGTCAACCTACATTGAGGCAATACACCTGGTTTTTATGCAGCCAAAATGTGCATCCAAGCCTGGAATTCAAAAATAAACACCTGCTATGTGGCCACTGGGAGCAACATCCAAGGGGTTGGAGAGCAGCATGTTACTCATGAGCTACTGGTTGGGGATCACTGCCCTAAAGGCTAATTTACAAACATTCAGAAGAAATTTTTTTTGCATCTTGAAATTTTTACCAGCTTTTGCTACAAAAAACATTTTTTAATGAAACCTAACAAGAGCTTCAAATTTAGAACACAACAAATGTAACTTTTCCTTGGTAAAATTTATTTGGTGAAAAGTCAGTGGGAGAAAAAAAAATATCCCAAATAATTTACAAGCGAACAGGGCATTTCTGAAGAGCACAGCTTCATCTTTTAGGTGTATCTTCCTTTTAGGGATGCCTAGTATTCAGACTCTGGAGGACAACCAAGTGAGGATCAGGAATTGGTCACGTTCTGTTAAAAAATAAAAACAATTACTATTAGTGGTGTAGAGATTCATTTTAGATACTATGTCATCAGTATTAGCTTGCAGCTAAAATGACTTAGCACCATTGTAACTCTGATTGATAAGAATTGTCAATACAGGTATGGAATCCATTATCTAGAAAGTTCCAAATTACGGAAAGGCCGTCTACCATAGACTCCATTTAATCAAAACAATCCAAATTTTTAAAAATTATTTTCTTTTTACTCTATAATAATAATAAAACAGTAGCTTGTACTTGATCCCACCTAAGATATAATTAATCCTTACTGAAAGCAGAACCAGCCCATTGGGTTTATTTAATGTTTTCATGATTTTCTAGTAGATGTAAGGTATGAAGATACTTATTACAGAAAAATCCGTTATCTGGAAAGCCTCAGGTCCTGACATTCTGGATAATAGGTCCCATATCTGTACATGTTTGTGAAACTAGACATCTTCTGACCTTCAGGGATCTGAAAATGACTTTGCAATGGGACTCAGAGACATACCCAGCTAATCCAGTATTACATATAAATATCTCATAGAAAACAGCCTACTCCTTCAACTTGGGGCTTCCAACCCATGGAAAGGATTCTTGGACATTCATGAAGCTCAAAGCCAAAGGCCTCGCCTCAATATCACATGCAGTATAATCCATCTTTGCCCTCACATAACCATTGAAAAGGAAAAAGTTTGACCTGTCCAACTGATTGACCGATTTACTGATCCACCAGTGCTCCTACGACATCGAGAAAGCATTCATTAATGGAACTCCTGATCATAGGGCTAAAACCAAAGCAGATTCAAACACTGCTGTTCAAATGTTGCTGAAGTACAGCCCCTACCAACTTCACATTGCAAGGGATAAAGGGTGCTGGGAGCTGTAGTCCTTTAACATCAGGGTTTGACCAACACTGCATATAACTTAAATAAATGCTAAGAAATAAGAACTGTCTAATGGGAATTCTTACCACCATGGATACATGCAATGCACAGTTCTATGATCCTGTGACTGGTTGTCTATCTTAAAATCTGTGGTTTTGACTGTCACCACCATATATTTATTGTTTCCAGATTCGGTGTTGCCCGGCAACACTTGGCACAGCAAAGGGGCTATAGAAAATGCCAAAAGGGATAGACTTACCATGGGCTTTATTCAGACATTATGTGCTTGATGAAGGCTGCAAAGAATGGAAAAATAGTATTAAGTCAGTAATTGTAAGCATAACTGCTTTATAACCCTGCTTTATTGTACAGAAGATGAAAAACGATGAAGGTCCACTTGCTAGAGACCTGTATGGATCTCTGTAACTTGAAATCCATGTCTGCAGAGGACGATCTACCCTGTAGAAATGGGTCAATGGGTTATAACAAGTACACCCAGAAAAGGTTATGCTGGCAGATGAATTAGAAAGAGTTGGATATATAAGATTATGTAGTCTACAGAATCGTGGCTACTTCTTGGAAATCCTGTGGAGAATACATTGAGGCACGTCATTTGCCTTCATCAGCAAAGAAAAACTATTGTGTGGGAATGTGGAGTGTGAAGCAAAAGGCAAGGTCGGAGTCTAGTGAAATTTCTCAATGAGCATGGAGAGAAGATGCGAGAATCATACCTTCGTAGTTGATGCATCCATTAGCATCTTCCTGTCCAGCCATCAGCTGTTCTACCTCGTTCTCTTGCAGTTTCTCACCTGCATGGGAGGTAAACCTATTACTGCCTTTGTGAGAAATGGATACAAATCTGCACCAAATCAGGAGGACATGACAAAGAGATCAGCTTCTAAGCCTGGTTCTAATCAAGCCTAATGAGCAAAGATATTTTCAGAATAACAAAACCATCCATTCAAAGGTTCCATTCTGAGCTGACCTTCTTCTGGGTAAGTCTTACCCAGGGTGGCAAGCACATGGCGCAGCTCAGCGCCCATAACAGTGCCGTTACTTTCTTTATCAAAGACACGTAGCCCTTCTACGAAGTCCTCATATGAACCCTGGTCCTTGTTTTTAGAGATGTGCTGGAGCATCGGTAGGAAAGTCTCAAAGTCCAAGAGTTTGGTGTTCATTTCTGCCAGGAAATAAATTCAGATTAGAATAGATTATCATCCTAGGGACATAAGAGGCTTCAGCACAAAGAAGACAAATCATGCGAGGGGACATGATTACACTTTAAAAGTACATTAGAGGACATTATAGACAAATAACAGGGGACCTTTTAACCCATAAAGAGAATCATCGTACCAAAGGCCTCCCCTTTAGACTAGAGGAACAGAACTTTCATTTAAAGCAACGTAGGGGGTTCTTTACAGTGAGGACAGTGAGGTTGGGGAATACACTGCCGGGTGATGCTGATCCCGTTAATGCTTTTAAGAGTGGCTTGGATGGTTTATTGGACAAACATAATATCCAGGTCTACAGTGATACTAAACTCTATAGTTAGTATAGGTATGGGTATATATAATTTATGTGAAAGTAGGGAGGGGTGTGTGTATGGATATTGGGTTTAATTTGGAGGAGTTGAACTTGATGGACTTTAACTATGTAAATCATGTTCAAGGCTTTATTGAAAGATGTGCAAATATCCAAAATTCTATAGGTCTTGCAAGGTTTGTTGACTACTGGCAGAAAAACATTTCCTGTCCCAGAAGTGTTAACCTTAAAACTGAATCTCTAGCAGAGATCTTCTGGAGTTCTAAAGGATTGGCACACTTCACATCATAGACTGCTGTAATATTATTCTACTAATAACCTGACTGGATGCCCATGGCTGCAGGAATTCCGGTATCCAGTCCAAAGCCTGGAATCCAGACTTCTACCAGTGACCTCATAATATCCAAAGGCCTCTGGGCTTTTCTGTGCCCTGTCATGGACACCATTCATGGATAACAACAGGCATAGCACAGCTTAGTGGAAATGTCAGCCCTCCCCAGCTCAGCGTCAAGAACGAGAAGCTTTCCCTTCTATATCTGAACCTACATAGCCAGAGATTCCACCGCTGAATGCTTTGTCTCTCTTGTTCTTATCTCCCAGAGAAGAGTAATCCAGGCCTCTCCTGTCTCTCTAATACCGAGAAGTTCATCCCTCCCCCCGCTTCTGAATATAGGTTGACTGGTCCCCAAAAATAGCAGTGGTGAGATTACAATAATTCTGAGTTAGCTGCAGCCATAAGCTCTCCCCCCTTTTATATTGCATAGACCAAGAGAAGGGGCTTAGATTGTCTCTCTTAAATTGTGCTGCGACACCAGGTGTGGAGGGCTGTGCATTTGTATCACATGGAAGGCATGCTGAGATAAGCCAGAAAATCCTCACGCTCAGATAACTTTCCTAAAGGAGGATATTAATACCCAGAATTGTCTGCTAATTGGGTCTGCTTATTGTCTGCTAATTGGGTCTGCTTATTGTCTGCTTTTCATCCGTTCTTTAGTTATTAGTTGGCCTTGCAGGGGGTGCTGGGAAAGGTATTAAGCAGGGAGACATAGTGCAGCAATTACCTAGCAATGTGGTTGCCACACTGTTTTGCCTTTATGTTCCAAGGCCTCATTTACAAATAGTGGAGTAAGATGCAATGTGCAAAAAAAACACCCCTTTTTTGCACATTACCCCTTGCCCTAATGCAGTTTGCTGCTTAGGACCTTAGGTCCCCAGACACAACTCCTTAAACTCCCAAATCTGGGATGAACAGAAAATTATTGGATTCAGCTGAATACCAAATCCTTCGCCAAGTCTGAATGAATGAGACCGTACTTTCAAATTTGATTCAGTCCATTTCTCCCCATCCAAATTCTACATATTGTGCTGGGATTCAATATGGAACCAAATCCTGGATGCAGTTTAGGTATAAGATACCTTATACTTTAATATGTGACCTCTCAATGATGATATTGTATCCAAATATCTGTACAGGTTTAGGATCAATTACCCATTAACCCACAATAACGGCTGTCTCCCATAGACTCTATTTTAATCAAATTATTCAGTAATAAAACAGTAGCTTGTACTTTATTCCAACTATATAATTAATCTTTATTGGAGGCAAAACAATCCATTGGGTTTATTTAATGTTAAAATTTAATTTTAATACATTTAGGGGTTTATTTACTTAACCTCAAATTTATCTGGTCAGACCTTTTGGGGCAAAAACTCGAATTTTTCATTAAAAAAAACCCTCAAATATTTTGAGATTTATTATACCCCGATGCTACAAAAAGCCCAAATCCAAAAATCCACCATCTCAGACATGTTCT
Source organism: Xenopus petersii (assembly GCA_038501925.1). Lineage (NCBI taxonomy): Eukaryota > Metazoa > Chordata > Amphibia > Anura > Pipidae > Xenopus > Xenopus petersii. Next base: position 133,211,221 of record CM076688.1, on the reverse strand, counting down.
TTATATGTCAATCGGAGAGGCACCTATCTCAATTTGAAGTTTTCGTGGTCTACGCTGGCTTTAGCCCAAAAATCAGGGGCATAACTACAGAGGAAGCAGACCCTGCAGCTGCAGGGGAGCCAATCAGGTATAGGGGCCCCACAGTGCCCGAATTCATATACAGTTGAATGAATATTGGTAAAACAGGTCAACCTCTAGACATTTTGGGGGCCTGAAAAATAATTTGCTACAGGCCCATTAATATCTAGTTACACCACTGCCAAAAATGCAACTTTTTCAGGGTTTTCAGGCAAAAACTCGAAAAGAACGAGCGATTCGGGAAAAAAGTCAGAAAAATTTGAGCGTTTTGAGTTTTTGCTTGATTTTATTGAGTTTTTCTGCAATCCGATTAATTTGGGTTATTGATTCAAATTCTAGTAAATAACCCCCTTAAAGTGTGGAGATCTGAATTGTGTAAAGATTCCTTATTTGGAAAACCCTGAGCATTCTGGATAACAGGTCTGATACCCATATTAGCTTCCCTCCAGCACCGGCCCCCTCTCTCTTACCTTCTGGCTTGGGTCTCCCCAGAACCTTCAGCACCTCTGCGTTGGTGGGATTTTGCCCTAAAGCTCTCAGCACATCCCCACACTGGCCGTATGTGATTTTCATCTCTCCTTTTGGGGTGCGGTCAAACAGCTGGAAAGCCTCTTTGAATTCTGTGGGCACAAATATTCTTGCTAACATTTTCTTTGTTCATATTTTAGCACAATAGCAACATCCCTGAAACACTGTGTGACAAGCTCAAGGCATATCTATATATATATAATTTTTTTTTTTAATGGAGTTGTTCACTTTTAAACAAATTGAAATTCTGAGACATTGGTTTTTATTTTTTATTATTTGTGCTTTTCAAGTAATTTAGCATTTTTTTCAGCAGCTCTTTAGTTTTCGATTTCAGCAATCTGGTTGCTAGGGTCCAAATTACCTTAGCAACCCTGCATTGATTTAAATAAGAGCCTGAAATATAAATAGGTGAAGGCCTGAATAGAAAGATGAGCAATACAATGTAGCAATATAATTATCTGTAGCCTTACAGAGCATTTGCTTTTAGTTGGGGTCAGTGACCCTCATTTGAAAGCTGGAAAGAGTTAGAAGTAAAAGGCAAATAATTTAAAAACTATAAAAAAGTTGCTTAGAATTAGCCATTCTATAACATACTAGAAGTTAACTTAAAGGTAAACCACCTCTTTAATATATATATATATATATATATATATATATATATAGATAGATAGATAGATAGATAGATAGATAGATAGATAGATAGATAGATAGATAGATAGATAGATAGATAGATAGTATGCTGAATGGGAACAATACATATATCACATTTCTATGGGGCAGGGAACTGCTTCTTCCTGTGTCTTTTATGATGTGTATATTTATTGCTGTATTTGTCCCCCCTGTAGTACAATACTATACAGTGTATGATTGAATAGGCACAACAAACACAAAGAGTACAAATAAACACTTTCACAATCAGAGTGACAAATGAAATATGGTTTAACAGCTGAGAGGTATCCCCTGTCAGAGCAATGAGGCACTCTAGGTGTTCGATTACTGTACAACCCATCAGAGATGTAAAGGGATTATTATAGTTTAGTCCAAGCTCATTGCAGGGGCACATGTCGTTCATTCCAGTCTCCGTAATTAAGAGCCATTGTTCTGCGAGTCTAATCTTCTATCCTTTCCATCCTCTCCATCTAGCTTTATATTTCTCTATATTAGCTAAACTCTATTTCCTTTGAATAGAATCTGCTTGTTTCAGGTATAATTAAATAGTTTTTCATTTAGGAGTGGTTGCCTGTGGACAAGTAATTGTTGCTGCCAGATTGCCCAGGTCTTTGTCCCAACAGCAAGTTAGTAAAGGTTACAGAAACGTTGTCCTTGGTCATACATAATGCTGAGTTAGAAATATTTTAGTGTAGAGAGTACAATTGTCCTCCCTGCACTAGTAATAATACGCTACCTCGCCCCATTTCGGACACAGAAGAAGGGGGTTAACCTCACCAAAAGGTCCAGAATTGATCCTTGATCCCCCTTTCTTTTTTATTGTTATCTTGTTGAGTTTAAAGCCTCTCATTTTGGTTTAAGGGTGGTGTTACATGGGGATATTAGTCGCCTGCAGCAAATCTTCGATACTGCAGGCGACTAATATCCCTGTGTACCACCACCCTTAAACCAAAAATTAGAGGCTTTAAAGTCAACAAGATAACAATAAAAAAGAAAAGCGACTAATCTCCCCGTGTGCAACCACCCTAAGGCAACACACAGAGCATTACAGAGGAAGGCTTTCACTCCCATTGGAGTAGCTGCTATTGTACCAGCTCTCTCCTAAGGGTAGGACTCCATGAGCGATTTCGGTGCGATCCGACACTATGTGCGAAAACGCAGGCATCAAGTCGGATGCAACGAAAATAAGGTAAGAGAGGGAAATGTCGGATCGCCGTCACAGAGTTCATCCGGTGCAACACGACTGTCGGATGCAGATGCAGCATGCAACGTCTGAATCCAACAGTCGCGTTGCCTCGGACGAACGGTGCGACGTGATCCGACATTGCTATTGCTTACCTTATTTCCGTTGCATCCGACTTGACGCCTGTATTTTTGTGCAGCGCGTCTGATCGTGCCAAAATCACCCGTTGAGTCCTACCCTTAGTGATGCCCTGATGGGTGCACCCTGGGTAACTACCGATTACAGTTTTCATCTCCCATGTCCAACAAAAAGTCATAAAAATTAAGATTTAAGAAACAGATTTACCTTCAATTTGATCAGCAGCGAACTCAACCTGAGGAAGGAAAAAATATGAATTATTTGTTGATTATTTAGAGCAAATCCAGGCAAATAGGCTTAAAGCAGCAACCGTGCTGCCCTAACTTGTTCTCCTGCATATTATACATATATACGGTATATATATATATATATATATATATATATATATATATATATCATGGATTATATGTGGATTATTTAAAGGCAAGGTGTTTGCAGATGCACGGAGCATACTTTTCTGGGTCTAACAACTTTCACCTCTGAGCATGTTCTGTATCCCTACATAAATCTGAAGCTGTGCTTATGTATGGAGCAGTTAGTGTAAATGGCTCTAATTTAATTGGAGTCAGGCGATGACAAGGCTGACTTGCCGACGGGAAGCATTCACTTGTATATGTGATGATAAGCTACACAGCTGATGAGAACCCATAAAATAAAATACCCCAGGCTTCCAGCTAGACGGCCCTCTTTTGGATAAAGGGTGCTAGCAGGTATTGTACTATGATGTAGCTGAGGATAAATGGCTACTAAAGAAAAAAGTATGGCTCTCTTAGTCTCTGATAAAGCAGGGGATTATTTTACTCTGTATGTGTTAAAGGGGTGATTCAGCTTTTAGTATGTTATAGAATGGCCAATTCTAAGCAACTTTTCTATTGGTTTTCATTATTTATTGTTTATAGCTTTTGAATTATTTGCCTTTTCCTTCAGACTCTTTGCAGCTTTCAAATTGGCGTCGCTGACCCCTTCTAAAAAGCATATACTCAGACGATATACGACACACGAGATGGCAGCATATTGGCCCGTGTGGGGCCATCCAACGGGCTTCCCGATCAATATCTGGCCGAAAGTCGGGCAGATCTTGATCGGGCAGGTTAAAAAATCCTTGGATCGATTGGATCAGCCCGATATTGCCCACTTCAATGTGGGCATATTGTGGAGAGATCCGCTTGGTTGGCGATCTCTACGTCTATGGCCACCTTAAGGCTACAAATATATGGTCATTGCTACTTTTTCTTACTCATCTTTCTATTCAGGCCTCTCCTATTCATATTCCAGTCTCTTATTCAAATCAATGCATGGTTGCTAGAGTCATTTGGATCCTAGCGACCTGAAATTGCAAACTGGAGAGCTGCTGAATAAAAAGCAAAATAACTCAAAAACCGCAAATTATAAAAAATGAAAACCAATTGCAGATTGTCTCAGAATATGCCTCTCTACATCGTACTAACAGTTATCTCAAAGGTGAGAAAAACTCTTTATAGCTCTTTATAGTGTCAGCGTCCATTGCAACCGAGCCCCAGCCTATGTAACTGATTAAAGCCTTGGGCCTTAGATTTAGCCAGTGAGATAGTTTGAAAGCTCTGTCAGACAAAAATTGCTCTGTAGCAAAAATTTCTTAAGGTTTTTCAAGCGTCCTGATTTTGCTATATTGTTTTAGGAGTCAGAACCAGCAGTACAGAGAATATAAACAAAGAGGCAAATTACCTGAAACAATTTAGGTGTGGAGATGCCATGGGATTAATTAGGAGAGTGAGTGAAGTGAGGGAGCATAGGGAAATGTCAGGGTAATTGCACAGCAGTATATAATAATGAGTCTGTACAATAATAAGTGGAGAACAAATGGAGCTCAGTTATAAAGATGTGAAGATTAATACTCACAGTGACACTCTTTGGGTCAAATGCTTTTTCCTTTGGGGGCTCTGGTGCTGCAGGTGGAGGGGCCGCGGCGGGTTTGGGTGCCTCCTTTTTGGGTTCTGGCTTTTTGGGGGGCATGATGTTCGGGACGGAAGTTGCTGCTGATTCCTGGAGAGATGTCAGGTGAAGATGCAGAATGAATGACAGAGCCAGCGTAGTCTCTCGGGCTCTTATATTCAGGGAGTGGGAACTGCAGGACCATAAAAGGAGAAGCCAGGTCTGTCCCACTAGGGACTTATCCATTGTTATCAGGACCCGTCTCTTCTAAGGGGGGATGAGAAGGGACACAAAAACGTGGAATGCAATGTAACATCTCCATTTATACAGGAAAGCATTTAACACTTTCTTTAAAACCATGTGTTAACTTAAAGCACGTACTAACAAGCTGATGGGGGATACTGGGAGTTGTAGTAGAAAAACAGTTGGCGGTCCCTGATTAACACTACCAGCGCCCCCTTCTTCCTTATATTTTATTAACCAGTAGCTGTGATTTGCCATTTTTTACTTGTGTTTTTTCAGATTGTTCTCCAGAAATAAAGACTTTTTTCAATTACTTTCCAATTTTTATTTTCTACTGTTTTTCCAAAATCTAAGTTGAATGTCCCTGTCTCTGGCGTTTGAGTCTGGCAGCTCAGGAATTGAGGTGCAGATTCTGCGCTGTTACAAATTTGGAGGCCCATTTATCAAAGGTCGAATTTCGAATTAATTCAAATTTTTTTTTTACTCTAATTAATTTGAATATACTCGACTGGGAGGTTATTTAAGAAAAAATTTGAATGTCTAATATTCAATCCAACCCGAAAATTGCAGTCGTATTTCAATCGTCTTCGAAACGTACGAATCGAGTTTTCTTCTCTGAAAATAAAACTTGAATGCAGGAAGGCTATGAACATCTCCAAATGGCTCAACGGACTTCTGCCATTGACTTCTACCTGAACTCGGCAGGTTTTAGGTGGCGAATATTCGAATTAGGACTGTACCCATTGTCTCGGTGTGTTAAATCTCACATTCAAATCTACATTTGAATAGGGGGAAATGTATGAATTTTTACACCAAAAAAAAATGCAAAAATTCTAATTTACTATTCGACCCTTAATAAATCTGCCCCTGCCATCTCTGGAGTATTAGTAAATATTGTATCAATTCTAACAGCTGCCTTTAATGAAACTCAGGGATTCTGCTCAGCAGGGACAAAGATAAGAAATGGATCAACTAATGTAACAATTTAGTACAGTGAGTCGGCGACCCCCATCCCCAGAACTGCTTTAAAAGGAGGAAGATTAGACTTACATTTCAATATTAGCAAAATAGCTTTTTTTTCTGGTGAACTATCTGAAACCAACTGAACTGAAAAAAGTGTTGTAAGGTGAACAACCCTTTAAAGGAGAACTAAAGCTTAACTAAAGGAGTAGCTACAAATGTTGTACATTATGTTTTGTGCTTCTGTACCAGCCCAAGGCAACCGCAGCCCTTTAGCAGTAAAGATCTGTGTCTCCAAAGATGCCCCAGTAGCTCCCCATCTTCTTTTCTGCTGATTCACTGCACATGCTCTGTGCTGCTGTCACTTACTGAGCTTAGGGACCCACTCACAATATACAGTACACACAGAATAGAAATGTCACAATATAAGGCTGAGTAGTAATTAATACAGATAATTACTACATGGCAGCACAGAAACCAGTGCAATTAGCATCAGAATTTAATAATCAGCAAACCTGTAGCATCAGCTTATATTACAGCCAGGGAAGCTCATTTTCTGCTGGATAATTAGTGACGAGCCCTAAGCTTAGCTTCTCAACAGCCAATCAGAGCCCACTGAGCATGTGAGTGTCACAGACACTTTCCAAGATGGTGACCCCCTGTGACAAGTTTGAAGTCCTGGATCATTGCTGCTATTGACAAGCTCAAACTTTAGCCTCGTGCAAGAAGTTCATAATATAAAATATGACATTTTTAGCCATGTTAATTTTTAGGCTTCAGATCTCCTTTCAATCAGAGACTGAACAATGCAGTTAATAGTCCAATGCTATTAATTAACCTCGCACTCCAGTGTACAAGGCACACATCACTCAGCCTGGCATCAATCACTTTCACATTTAACCCCCCCCCATTAAATTGTCCAAGTCTTTCAACAGAAGGGTTAAATCCATATAAGGGGCTACTTGAGTGCATCTAATTGCCTTGCCCATAGATATGACTTCAGTCTCAGATAAAGCACATTCTTCAGATATAGGCTTCTAAACCCTTCTGGGATGTAGGGAGAGGGGCAGACAGCTGGCAGCTCAGGGGGGCATTGTCCAAATCCCAAGGTCTGATCTGCACAACAGCTGCACCCACCGACCAGCATTGCGATATAAAAATAATAATGTGGCGGCATTAAAGAAACATGTGTGCCGGCAGCATCGGGGGGTGAGACGAGGAGGGACTCGGTGCTTTGGGAAGAGTAGGGGTTATTTGTGTGAAGGAGATATGGCTATTATTAGAAGTGGGATATAATGCTTTGTTCCCATTAGTGCAACAATGTACAATGATAAGTTCTAGTGCCGAGACCTGCAGAGCGTCTGTCCTTCTGTCCCTCAACTGACAAGAGACAGAGCAGCAGCCATCAACCTTTTTTTTCCCTTATAGGAAAAGTTCACCTTTGCATTATATCCTTTCTAAAGTTTATTATCAAATTTATTTCTTAATTTCTTTTTTAAATTGGTCTCTCTCCAAAGCCAAAATGACAAAAAAAAAAAGTCATTTGGTTCTTGCTACAGTGACCAGGCACTCTGAAACTGTGGCTAGAATTTATTGTCAATTTCATGTTTTCATTGTTTTTATCTTTATTTTGCCCCTCTACAATTCATTTTGTGCAGTATAGTAAAAATGGTGGGTTGTACCGAATTTTGGATTCGGCTGAATCCTTCGTGAAAGATTTGGCCGAACCCTGACTCCTTTGAGAAAGATTCAGCCGCATACTGAACCAATCTGAACGCTAATTTGCATATGCAAATCAGTGAGGGCAAAGAGAGCTGCGTGCACAGGCTGTCTGCGGCGAAATGTCACATGATTTTAAGGATTTGGTTCGACCAGGCACAAGGATTCGCCCAAATCTGGCCAAATACTGAACCGAATTTTGGATTTGGTGCATACCTACTTGCACACAGTCCCAACAGCTGCAAAGAACCACTAGGACTTTACAGAGCAGGCATCCCCAATGATTTATACTTTCCTTGCCTTTAAATCAGTGCCCAAGGCTCCCACTAGGGTTGCCACCTTGGCCGGCGGCTACACCCGAACAATAGGGGCGTGGCAGATAGCATTGGGGGTGGAGCAGTGATCCTGGGGTGGGCATGATGACATCAGAGGCAGGCACAATGATGTCGTGGGGCTTTGATGCTGGGTCAGGGTTATTACATCACTTATATGCAAATTAGTGATGTGCGGGTTGTGCTTTTCTGTCTTATTTCTGTTTCTTTAATAACAATAAATTAACTGCGCTTGATAATAACTAAGGCATGTCAAGGGGAGTATCTTGGTATTTAATTGGTTTTCATTTGGCCAAATTATTATTCGGTTTTCACTAGGGATGCACCGCATCCAGGATTTGGTTCCGGACTCGGCCAGGATTCGGCCTTTTTCAGCAGGATTCGGATTCGGCCAAATCCTGCTGCCTGGCCAAACCGAATCCACATATGCAAATTAGGGGCGGGGAGGGAAATCGCATGACTTTTTGTCACAAAACAAGGAAGTAAAAAATGTTTTCCCCTTCCCACCCCTAATTTGCATATGCAAATTAGGATTCGGTATTCAGCCGAATCTTTCAAGAAGGATTCGGGGGTTCGGCCGAATCCAAAAAAGTGGATTTGGTGCATCCCTAGTTTTCACAAGGCAGATCACTCCAGCTCACCCTTTCAGGATCTTAAGCTGCCAGTTCAGACTTCAGGGTTGGCAACTTACCTGGTCATATGGGCTTTTCCCCAACAGCCTTTTCAATTGATATCTGGCCAAAAATTGTCGAGATATCTATTGGGTAGGTTTGAAAATCCAGTCTGCAGGCCCCCAATAGTGTGTTGAAGGAGTCCTTAAGCCAATCTGATTAGCCCAACGAGGCTACCTATTTTCTGGACCAAATCGGGTTGGTCAGATTGTTTGGCCTGCTCCCCGTTGAGTGACCTTGAGTTCACCCTTAAGTTAACTTTTAGTATGTTATAGAATTCAAGCAACATTCCTTCATTATTTTATTTTTTTATAGTTTTTGCCTTTTTCTTCTGACTCCTTGCAGCTTTCAAATGGTTGTCTCTGACTGCTTCTTAAAAGCAAATGCTCTGTAAGGCTATAAATGTATTGCTATTGCAAATTTGTATTACTCATCTTTTTATTCAGGCCCACTTTTGTTTTAAATTCCAGTTTCCTATTAGAATCAATGCATGGTTGCTAGGGTAATTTGAACCCTAGCTACCAGATTGCTTAAAATGCAAATTGAAGAGCTGCTAAATAACAAAAAATGAAAACCAATTGCAAATTGTCTCAGAATATCACAATCTACATCATACTGACTGTTATCTCAAAGGTGAACAACCCCTTTAAATATACAACTTGTGGTTTGGGTTCGCTTTGGTATTTGACCCAATCACTGCACAAGAAAAAGATCTATAAAATAAAGCTTCTGTTTAGGGCAATAAAAGGGGAAATAACCGAGCCAATAATGGGTTCTTGGATACAGAATGGACATCTACAGACATGGTTGATAAGGGAATGCAGAAAGATGGTGTTTGGGTGGGGGTAATAAAAGAAGTATGTGACCCCCACGGAACTATGCCTCAGTTAGTCTGACCTTTCCTTAATTCAAGTAGGTGCTTCTGTCTTCTCCTTTCAGTAGTCACATTACACACTGTTCCATTCTCTCTCTCCTCGTTACCGGAGTAGTTTCCTTTCTTATCTCTTCAACGTTCTTTCTTTCCACATCACAGTCACCAGAATCTGTGGTATATTTTGTATAGTAAGGCCAGACAGTGTCAGTAACGCTGTATACATCCAACCTGCGGTGACCGGCTGTTCCTGACTGACCCCCTCCCAGCATCCCAAAACTGTCAGGTTGTAAAATCAATAATTGGGTCTCACACATAAGGACAACATTGAGAAGTGGTCCTTAGATTAGACGGTATGAGCAGCCTAATCTCTAGCATGGGATAAAAACCTCACACCTCCTGCTGCCCAACCTCACTGGAATTCACACCCCACACTGTCAGGAGGTCCCAAAAGAACATCTCACTCCACACTGCCACCTTCAACAAACTGCCACATGATGTGCAAGGGTTCACTTAATCTGCAAAAGCACCCACCCCTCCCTGTCTGCCAATCATATTCCATCCTTTTAGACAGAAGAACACAAAAATGTAATCTGGTCCTGAAGGCTTCAACGATGATCTGATCACTTCTTTACAGAGACTCATAAGTACAAGCTTCAAAAGCTCCTCTGTTACACAATGGGACCATCTGGGTTTCCCTGGACTTTTTTCCTGCCACTTGCAGGTAATTCTGAAAGGACATGGAGCACTCCATTTCTCAATAAAAACTCCCGAGGGAGAGGGTCCTAAGAATTCCTTGTGGCGGAATCTGATGCACAAAGTTACTGCCACTTTCCAGGAGAAACTGGAGTGTTCATGTAGATGAGTGACCATGCAAAGACCAGATCTTCTAGTACAGAAAATATTGGCATACTTGGTGCAGCCATACTGTGCTCGCTCTACTGAGCTAAAATGAAATATTTCAAAGGTGTAGACTAGACTATTTAAAAAGCTAGACTAAAGCCTAACTAAAGAAGTAGCTAGAAATGTTGTACATGATGTTTTTGCTTCTGTACCAGCCCAAGGTAACCACAGCCGTTTAGCAGTAAAGATCTGTGTCTCCAAAGATGCCCCAGTAGCTCCCCATCTTCTTTTCTGCTGATTCACTGCACATGCTCTGTGCTGCTGTCACTTACTGAGCTTAGGGACCTACTCACAATTTACAGTACACATAGAATAGAAATGTCACAATATAAGGCTGAATAGTAATTAATACTGATAATTACTACATGGCAGCACAGAAACCAGTGCAATTAGCATCAGAATTTAAAGATCTAATAAGGAATGTCTCTCTCTCTTGCCCCTGTTTGAGCGATTGTGGCTGATTTGCACCATAGGTTACTCCATCTCCTTGGCTGCTCTGTTATTGGCCCTCTGCATTCTCTGCTATTTTAAGTAAGGCCATTAAACATGTTTTGTGGGAAAAATATGTTAATATAAAATTAGGATATACTGTATGTTCATTGTTTCTCCTGCTTTTACATTTTCCTTTTATTAAATTCCATAAGGCCGTGTTCTTATCATGTAAATTTCCTCTTCTTGTTTTCTCCGCATTAGCAAGCTTTCTCTTCTGATCTTTCCCCTTTTTTTTGTAGCTTTTTTCCTTCTCGCCTTAGTTTTCTCTTTCTGTCTAGTTTCTACTTCCAGCTTTAGAGTTGGAAGACATGTATTGTACAGACAAGTATTGTCAAGACAAGTACATTTAGAAGAGGAAAACTTAGCCAAAGGTTGACATTACTGACATCCAATCATATATCCCCACTTAATATTTCTGTAATTGGTTCCTCCAAATTGTTGTTCTGGATTTTAAGGAGTCCAAATAGAAATTCTGAAGGAACAGTCAAAAAAAAAAAAAAACACAGGGACCACATAAAAACAAAAATGTTCTTTTAATGTTCTGCTTGGTCTGTGAAATGAGCACAATGGACGAAAAAAAAAAAATACACATAAAAACTGGTATTTTTGCTATGTACAGAAAACACATTATCTAAACACACAATCAAAAGAGTGTCCAAAAATGGGAGAGGATAAGCATTTAAATGCAGGTTTCTTGTTAAAGAGCAGATCTATTCTCAATATTAATGGAGAGTGATACAGTTTAGTGTATTTTATGTAGAGCTGGTTGGTTGCTCTCAATGGATCTCTCAAAGCACAACAGAAGCAAACATGGAGTGGAAACCCCCTTGAACCTGCGGGTTGATTACCAAGATGGAAACTTGAAGATAAAGATCAGAAGCCGATAACTGGCAGAGCTCTTGCACAATGTGGCTTCCCCAGCCGCAAGCAAAACAAAAAGGAAACAAATACATTTATGCAAATTCATTCTGGGACGCTGTCGGCTGGCTTAACTGTCCCATCGGCTCTTCTTACGCTTGGGAGGTACGGGTATGGCAAAGGTGTCAGTTTTTGCCTCCCTGGTGCCCTCTTTCCTGCTGTCTCCATCATCCCGTGCTACCTCCCTTCTCCCATCTCCTGAACTCTCTCTCCTCCCATCTCCATCTCGAGAACTCTCTCTACGTCCCTCCCCATCCCTAGAGCTCTCGCGCCTGCCCTCGGCCCCATCTCGTGAGCCATCTCTACGACTTTCTCCATCCCGCGAGCTGTCTCTTCGCCCATCTCGGGAGCTTTCTCTCCTTCCCTCGCCTCCATTTCTCTCTCCGTGACGACTACTGCTTGAGTGTCGATGTCCATCTCCATGCCGATAACCTTCCCGATCACTAGGACGATGGCTGTCCCCATGGCATCCTCTGCTGTCACTATGTCTCTCTCTACCACCACTTTCACTACCTGCACTTGCACCATCTCGGGCACCAAACAATGTAGCTGCTGGGTAGCTGGCACTGCTGATGTTTGCTGGATAACCAGTGGGAATGCTGCTAAGAGTCCCACTGCTGGTAAAGCCTAGCATGGCTGTGTGAACTGGTGGTGGAGCAGCTTCTGCAGGGAGTTTCCCACTAGGTGGATGTGCACTGGGAACAGAACTTAAACTCCCAGCACTGGTCCAAGCTCCAGAGTTAATTGAAGATGTACCAGTTTTCTGGGTGCTAGCACTGGCAGCAACAAAATGATTCTTGTACTGAGACTGTCAATAGAGGAGAAATAGGTGAATTTTCTATGTTTGCACTTCAAAACCATGGGGTATATGCTTATAGTTTAAAACGTGAAAATGCTCACCTGAAATGCAGACTTCATGGCAGATAACCTGTCTCCCATGGCACCTCCTGAAGGTTTAAATGCTTCATAATTGCTCATCACATTTCCACCAGTGCCATGTTCCTAGGGGCAAAAAGTAAAAATGTTGTAGACATCTCAAGGCCAATGATAATTGAAAACAATTGAAAACAATTGAAGTCTGTGCTCACCGAGCTTTCAGCTCCTAGCCCGGGTCTTTCACGGTATCCAAGGCCTCCTCCCCCAATGTTTAACTTCTTGCCCTTTCCAGCCTTGAAGCGAGACTTACGGAACCAGGAATTCTTGGAAGAGGAGGAAAAAAAAATAAAGTCAAATCACAAACTTGCAAATCAAACAAAATGAAGACAGATTAGTCAACACTGGAGCTCAGATATGTCATTATTACATAGGTTAAAGCACAGCTCTGAAGGATTTGTTTTACCTGCATGGCCAGATCCAGCAGCTCTTTTGACACATACTGATTGGCACCCTCGAGGTTTCTCACCAAGTCTCCGGCAAAGTTGCTCTCTTTGGATGTTAACAGAGTATAGGCCACTCCCTTTTCACCAGCTCTGCCTGTTCGACCAATGCGGTGAGTGTGTGTGTCGATGTCTCGTGCCACGTCGTAGTTTACCACAGTCTTGATTGATGGGATATCCAAGCCCCGGGCTGCCGAAAAAATGCAATGTGTTAATCTGATAAAGAATTGAGGATATTGAGAGACAAGGACAACCAACGACGACATTAGGATCTGCACTTATATCAGAAACATGTTGATTTGCTTGCAACAACTGCTATAGAACAGGCGTGTTCGTATTTTGGCCATTTTTAGGGTTGTACAAAGCTTGCGATTCCACAGCTTTTAGCAGCCTTTGGAAATATTATACATATTAATAATCTGACCAAACACAATTGACCTGGAGACATAGGAATCAAGCCTCATTTCAATACAATGCCTTATATTAGACGCACTTAAAACCAAAACAGATCTAACTGCAGACTCTAGTCATCTCCAGTGCACAAATGTTTATGCTGCTGGCTGACCATATAAAGACCCGAGGTCAAAGAGTTTTGTATTGCTGCCTGATCAACTTTCCTACCTGCCACATCTGTAGCAACCAGGACAGGGATGGATTTCTTCTTGAAATCAGAAATGACCTTGTTTCTCTCACTCTGGTCCATATCACCATGGAGAAGACCCAGGGGATGGTCGTCTTGTCGTAAATTGGCAGCCAGCTCCTCTGCATTGGCCTTTTTGGTGACAAACACCAAGACACTTCCAGTTGATGTAAACTCCACCAGTCTGCGTGTTAGCCACGTCCACTTTTCTGGGCCAGAGGGCAAAATCTCTACCACCTGAGTGATGTCTTCATTTGCCTGAGAGGTATGTGGACACAAGAGGTAACATATGGAAAACAGACAGAGTGGATGTGTATAATCTGAAGGGGTGTGGATACTGTCAAAACATATATACCATAGGTTTTCATCTCACCTCTCCAATATCGCCCTGAACCACACGTATAGGATCGACTAGAATGTCTCTGGCCAACTTTTCAATCTTCTTTCGAAAGGTGGCGCTGAATAAGAGAGCTGGCAGGGAAGGAGAGAGTACACCATCACTGTGAGCTCCTGACAAGCATATTAACTCTAGCAATATAATACTGTGCCAGTCATTTATATCCATTTACACCTGTACAAAACTGTCAAAAAACGTACTTTGTCTATCCGGTCGCACGTGGTTTGCAATGGATCGAACCTGGTATTCTGTCAGAAACAAACAAAAAAAAATACACTATTACGTGTGACCTTCCTACCACCACAACATTCTCAAGTTGAAGAAGGTCCACTACCAACAACCAAACTCTGTGAAGAATATCCTTATAAAAAGAACCCTTTTAGTGGAAATATCTCTTTACACTGTACAGGAACTGATGTCAGGATGGTTAGTACCATCTCTTTTTAGTCCTTTGTCATAATAGTAAGTAATAATAGTGTGTTACTAAACTTCCTCCTTCTCACTGTGCCCCACTTATTAGGCCAGCTACTTACCAAACCCCATGTCAAACATACGGTCAGCTTCATCAAACACCAGGTATGTGACACGCTGGAGATTGGTAGCCTTCTTCTTAACATGGTCAATAAGTCGACCCTGCAGTGGATAAGTAAGATGTTAATGTTAGAGTGTTCCTCTACAGCTCCATGTGGTGATGGTGGTGGGTGATTGTGGGTTTGTGTGTTAGATATATAGTCCAATTTTATCCATTCAATCTATAGACCATATAACACTTCCTTGAAAGTTGAAGAACATATTAAGATCCTTGCATTGGTTCTAATACAGACTCTATAGTAATATGCAATCTGGTCTTTACTCACCGGAGTACACACAACTATTTCTGCCCCTTCCTGTAGGGCTTTTGCCTGTTCCCACATGCTGCCGCCTCCATACACTGCTACAGAGCGCAGATTATACGCCTTCCCAAACCGCTTGCATTCACTGTGGATCTGAGATGGAGACGTTACTATAACACATATTTATAAAGCACATACTCAGCCGTGTGTACAATAGAAATTTGTCTACATCAAAAATACAGATTACAATACAAACAGACTGATACAAGAGGGTTAATTGGACCTTATAATCTAAAAACAGGGTTACGGAAGATAGTTCATAGTACAAGTTGATCCAGAGACTAGACAGGAAGGATTTTTTTCCCCCTCTGAGGCAAATTGGAGAGGCTTCAAATTGGGTTTTTTGCCTTCCTCTGGATCAACTAGCAGTTAGGCAGGTTAAAATAGAGTTCGAAGTTTGAACTTGGACTAACTTACTAAAAAAACATGCTTTATATTCAGAAATATAGACTTCACCTAAGCAAGTAGGAACGTTATTTAAGAGCAAAATGCACAATGCCCATAACATATTCAGCACAGATATTATTTAAAGAGATTCTATATCTTCATTCTATAGTTTCCCTTTTATTTGTCTCACAATTGCATTAAGAGATCAATGTATTTCACCCCCCCCCCAAATGCTATAAAAGTATTAGTAACTCAAAATGCTCATCCATGCTTAAGCTGCCATTTTCTCTCACACTGGCTGGACACAATCCTGCTTATCCACTGTTATATCTCCTACTGTGTTATAATACCCTACGACTGCTGTCAACAGGACATAAGATATTTGCCTTAATATATTACAGTCTGATCAAGAGAAAATAATCGAATACGAATTATCATCCGTTGCAAATTACTAAAGCTATTGCATGCATGATCCTATCAATGTATAGTCTGATAGACATTTCTGTAGACCACTTGTGTAGTTACTGTAGTAAGGTGTGTAGTACCTGCTGGCACAGCTCACGGGTGGGGCACACAATCACAGCAATGGGCCCATCCGCCGGCTGCAGTTCCTTCTGGTCCATGATGTGCACTAGGATTGGCCAAATAAATGCTGCAGTCTTACCACTGCCAGTCTTTGCAATGCCGATCATGTCTCGTCCACTCAGGGCAACTGGGATTCCCTAAATATAGAGGGGTTAAGATTTAGGTGAAAGTCAGTAAAGAAAGAACAGACAGAATGAAGACAGAACGCGCTGCACATACCTGACACTGGATGGGCGTGGGTTGAGTGTATTCTGACTTCCGGATCTGGTGCATTAGCTGTTCATCAAATCCAAAGTGAGCAAAACTGCTGCAAAGACGTGGTGGTGCTGCCCCAGAAACCTGTGTGTAAGGGATGAAACATTTGTGTGAGATTATAGAGAATAATGTCGCTCCAAATGACTTAATTCATTTTCTTACCCGCAGGTTTAGCTTGTGTCTCAGCTCTGTGATCTGCTGTGGGGTCTGAGAGGTGATTGCCTCATGTTCTTCATAGAAGTTCTTCTCAAAAGGTGGATACTCAATCTGTATGTGAAATTAAACAGAAAAATACATCAGTTGTGAAAAGTATGCCAGTGGGATCCTTCGACACCTAAGGGATAAACACTCACTTCTGTGTGATCAATAGGAGGCAGAGGGTCGATAATGCGCTTTGTAGTTGGGGCAATCGGATTGCCATCACTGTCGTACTCCAGATTGTCTTCCTCCTCTTCCGGAACAAGGCCGGCGGTTGGATTTTCAGCCATGTATCGGAAATAAGCTTCCTGCAGGGGCAAAAGGACTAGAGGAATGAAGGTATTACATTTCTCCCTCCATCCCCATTTAAACCTTTTTTGCTCACAAGAATCTTATTTTCAGTGGCGACAAGAATCCCACAGAGGTCTGGCAAGTGATAGACAGGATACTTAAAACGGATACCAAAATCACATCTTTTTATATAGAACAGTTCAACAAAAAAAAAAAGCAAGCAAATAATAAAGGAATACTAAGAATGCCAACTGTGTAGCCTTAAATGAGAACTAAACACTAAACTGAACTTATTGCACCAGTCTAAAGTGTCAGCATCTCAATAGCAGCAATGATCCAGGACCTCAAATTTGTCACAGGGGGTCACCATCTTGGAAAGTGTCTGTGACACTCACATGCTCAGTGGGCTCTGATTGGCTGTTGAGAAGCTAAGCTTAGGGCTCGTCACTAATTATCCAGCAGAAAATGAGCTTCCCTGGCTGTAATATAAGCTGATGCTACAGGTTTGCTGATTATTAAATTCTGATGCTAATTGCACTGGTTTCTGTGCTGCCATGTAGTAATTATCTGTATTAATTACTAATCAGCCTTATATTGTGACATTTCTATTCTATGTGTACTGTATATTGTGAGTGGCTCCCTAAGCTCAGTAAGTGACAGCAGCACAGAGCATGTGCAGTGAATCAGCAGAAAAGAAGATGGGGAGCTACTGGGGCATCTTTGGAGACACAGATCTTTACTGCTAAAGGGCTGTGGTTGTCTTGGGCTGGTACAGAAGCCCAAAACATTATGTACAACATTTCTATAGTTAAGCTTTACTTCTCCTTTAAGAGCTTCACCCATGCTACAGTGCTCTCAATGCAGTCCACTCTGTCTTAATAACTGAAAGGGAGAAGATTCAGCCGTAATTAGAACTGTATTTTTTTTAATTTGCATTCTTGTGGACAAGGAAATTCTAAACTATGCCTACAACAGGGCTTCAGGTAAGAGCAGAAAAGCAATAGTCTGGTTCTTGAAATATTACCTAGTGCCATTCTGAGTGCCTATTGTAATATTAAAATAATATTATAACTATATATAAAAGGCTATGTGCAACCTTCCTTCACATCGGTGCCACCACAAAAGGGAAAAGGATTATATGCAGCAGGCCCATCCATATCCTACTCTCATGCATGTACCCTATTTGCTCTCGGGTCTCTTCTTCTAACTGCTAGACCCTGCATTGATCTCCCCAAATACCCAGACACAAAAATAAATATCTACACATTTACCTGATCATCTTCTTCCTCAATGTCGTCACGGATACCCCTGCAAGAAAGAAGAAGAGAAACAAACTTCCCTGCAAGTGGTCCAAATGCTCAGCTGTGAATCACACAGAGTGCATTAAATACTGCCCCAACTGGCAAGCACACAATATATCAGAAGAGGTTTTGATCAGTGACAGGCTCGGGATATATTTCCCTGCTAAACAGCATTAAGTACAGCAAATCAGTTGTGCACATGAGCCCCATAAATAGCGTTTGATTGGAAACTGTCTTCTGACTATTATCTGAATTTAACCCGAATCTATACTTCCTGTTGTCTGTTTATTAAACAGAGCAAATAATGACTAGTTTCAGGTTAAACATACTCCTGCCTCCTGGACATTTTGAAATCATAATGCGAAGGATTAATTCTCCCTCCTGTATAATGAAATCCTTTCCTTATTTATTCTGCATAAGACACAGACAGGCAGAAAAAAAAGGAACTTATTATACTGAGCGTATGCTCATTCCTTGCATAGACTCCAATGAAGTAAGTAAACATATAATCAAATCAAATAACAAAATTAGATCTAAATAATAGTCAAAACACACTTTCAATGTAAAGCCTAATTACAGGGCTCATTGTAATCACTAGGGTATAGAACCTTTAAGGTTTTTAACGGATATATTAAGACCTCATGACAAGGTACGTGCTACTGCATACTTATTTCCTCCCTATATGCCTAGTTACTGTTGCACAGAACCTCTGCACTGAGAATTAAGGTGCAACTGTTGCTCCTGCACTAATCACATGACACAGAGTTCAATTCCTGAATACACCTACCTGGCATTCGCTTTCTCTTTGTCTCTCTCCTCCAGTTTCCTCATATCTTTGGCAGCTTGATCCTACATGCGAGAAAAATATTGAGCTTCAGTCATAAGTAGATGTATTTCCTTGCAAAAGGTGCATCTGGCACCACAACCAAAAAAAAATTGAAACATTGAAGACCACAGATCCTTTGAGGACACTTTGCCCTTGTTGCAGGACAGGCTGTTAAAAGACCAGATATTTATCCAATAGCTGATCTAGCCATCCAAGTAGCAGGCCTATTCAATCAAATCATTAGAACAAGGGATAATTGATATTATTAGATTACATCAAGGGCCCTCAAAAAGCTGTTGGCCATGGACCTGTTTTCAGAGCTCAGTAAGGACAGGATAAAAAATCCTATTGATTCCAAAAAGAAGCCTGATCTGTTATCAATAGAAGAGGGAGTTTTGGCTAATATATGGGCCTAATAGGCTTGGTCATAAGAAGCCAAGGTGTGTGGTCACCTTAAAGGGGTTGTTCACCTTTGAGTTCACTTTTAGTATGACGCCGAGAGGGATATTGAGTTATTTAGCTTTATATTCAGCAGCTCTGCAATTTCAGCAATCTGGTTGCTAGGGTCCAAGCAATCCCTAGCAGTCATGCACTGATTTGAATTAAGGTGGCCATACACGGGCCGATAAAAGCTGCCGACAGACTGTGTCGGTAGCTTATTGGCCCGTGTATGGGGGCCCCCGACGGGCTTCCCCGATTTGTTGATGCGGTCCCGCGATCTGACCCCCCGTTTGCGAATGCTAGGATCCGATCGTTGGGCCCTAGGGCCCACGATCGGATCTGCCCGATATTGCCCACCTCAAGGTGGGCATATCGGAGGGAGATCCGCTCGTTTGGCGACATTGCTAAACGAGCGGATCTATCCATGTATGGCCACCTTAAGAGACTGGAATATGAAAAGGAGAAGCCTGAATCGAAAGATAAGTAATAAAAAGTAGCAATAACAATATGTAGCCTTTTAGAGCATTTTTTTTTAGATGGGGTTATTTGAAAGCTGGAAAGAATCAGAACAAGGAAAATAATTAAAAAACTAGACTAGAGAAGAAAAAAAATGAAGACCAACTGAAAAGTTGTTTAGAATTGGCCATTCTATAATATACTAAAAGTTAACTTAAAGGGGATGTTCAACTTCCAACACTTTTTTTCAGTTCAGTTGGTTTCAAATTGTTCACCAGAAATAAAGACTTTTTCTAATTGCTTTCCATTTAAACATTTTTATAGCTTTTCCAAAATCTAAGTTTAAAGTTGAATGTCCCTGTCTGTGGTACAGTCTAGCAGCTCAGTAATTCAGGCGCGGACTATAAACTGTTACATTTTTGCAATTTTGCATTTAGTTGATACATTTCTCTAGAGTAGCAGCAACTATTGTATCGATTCTAACAGCTGCCTGTAACGAAACTCAGGGATTTTGCTCAGCAGGGACAAAGATAAGAAATGTATCAACTAAATGTATCAATTTACTGTAGATCGGTTTACAAGGTCAGCGACCCCCCTGACAGAGCTGCTTTAGAAGGTGTAAATGACACTTTATATGTCAATATTAGTAAAACAGTCACACATAGAAAATAGAAAGTAATTGGAAAAAGTCTTTATTTTTGGTGAACTGTCTGAAACCAACTGAACTGAAAAAAGTGCTGGAAGGAGAACAACCCCTGTGAAGGTGAACCATCCCTTCAAAATAAAGAGACTAACCTCAACTTCTGCCATGAAAGCCTCCAGAGGATCCTCTTCACTGTCGGAATCCGTCTTGGAACGGAGCTGCTGCCTGGTCGGGGAATTCTCAGCTGGAATGTAGGGCAGGTCTACATTACTGGAGTCTTCCTCTTCATCATCAAAATAACTGCATAGAGAAGTAATCTGAATTACAGGATATCCAGCTGGGGGTAGTGCTTCATTGGATGAGGTTATATTATTCTTTAATTATATAAAGTGAATGTGACAGGGACCTTAGCCAGTAAGCTGCACCGGAGCAGGGACTGATTGGTTGTTCACCTTTGAGTTAACTTTTAGTATAATGTAGAGAGTGATATTCTGAGACAATTTGCAATTGGTTTTCATTTTTTTATTATTTGTGGGTTTTGACTTTTACTTAGCGTTTAATTCAGCAGCTCTCTAGTTTGCAGGTTCAGCAATCTGGTTGCTAGGGTTCAAATTGCCCCAGCAACCATGCACTGATTTGAATAAGCGACTGAATATGAATAGGAGAGGCCTGAATAGAAAGATGACTTATAAAGAGTAGCAACAACAAAACATTTGTAGCCTTACAGAGCATTTGTTTTTAGATGGGGTCAGTGACCTCCATTGGAAAGCTACAAAGAGCCAGAAGAAGGAGGCAAATAATATAAAAAAACAAATAACTAAGTTGCTTCAATTTAGCTATTCTATAACATACTAAAATTTAACTTGAAGGTGAACTACCGTTTTAACAATCTCTGAAAACCTCTGGGGAACATGTCACCACTAAACAAAGGCTAATAACTATTCTTTACACCAGTTCTGTCCAACGGTGGGTCAGTTACCCAATAAATGGTCAGAGGCAAATTTAGAATGAAATGATGATGTCAGTGATTAAAGGAGAAGGAAACTCTTCTACCACTTGGGGGTGCTAGATGTTAGGAACCCCTAAGTCATTGTATTTCCTTTCCTGAAACCTCGGGCTGAGGCTCCTATCAGCAGAAAACTGCACCGGGGTTATTCCAGAGAGCACCACGAAGCGATCCTCTTCCGGCTTCTTCTTTCTTCAAATTTCCAGGGGCAGACACATACACAGTAGAATGTAAAAGTGACTTTTTATTTAAACTTCAGCTGTTCGCTCTACTGCGCATGCGCAGCCGAGAGAAGAAAGAAGAAGCCAGAAGAGGATCGATCCATGGTGCTCACTGGAATAACCCCGGCCGGTGCAGTTTTCTCCTGATAGGAGCTCCGGCCCGGGATTTCAGGTAAGTAAATACAATCACAAACATTTGGCACCCGCAAGTGGAAGAAGGCTTCCCTTCTCCTTTAAAGCAATGGAGCTCTTGAGCAGTTTGGGGCCATAAAAATCATTACATATACATTTAAATCAGAGTTACATGTAGCCTGTGGGCTTCCAGTTAGACATTTCTTACCCCTGGCCCCCCCCATTACTTACGAATTCTCTTCGTCAAAGTTCGCCCGCTTGGAGCCAATTTTGTAGAACGAGGGGAGCTGGTTACTAGTGGAGCCATACTTTGAGGACGCAGACTGAAAGGCACTGTGTGAGACTTGGGGCAACTTGGGCTCCTCCTTTTTCCCAGTGGAGATGGCAAATCCTCCAAACCCAAATCCACGCTTGTTGCCTGATCCTCCCTTGTTCCAGTTCATGGTTACGCTGAGGACACGAGATAACAATAGTGATATTAGCGAATAAGCACGCACATATAACAATATTAATAAAATGCGGCTCATGACGCACACAGAGTTTTGTTCTTGTCCCAGGAAAGGTTTCAGCAACACAAAGAGAAGGGACCAGGCCTCTTCCCATAATTCAGTAAACATTGCCCTAAAGCATTAGTCCTGTCATTGCCAATGAGTAGATCTGTCCTATTTCTAATATAAACGGATTTACAGGCCGTGAATTGATTCATTAAAGGAACAGTAACACCAAAAATGAAAGTGTTTTAAAGTAATGAAAATATCATGTAGTGTTGACCTGCACTGGTAAAATGGATGTGTTTGCTTCGGAAACACTACTATAGTTCATATAAACAAGCTGCTGTGTAGCAATGGGGAAAAATTGAAAAAAGGCTATATGGCACAGGTTAAATAGTGGCTAACAGATGGATAACATTATGTTCTACAGAGCTTATCTGCTATCTGAGCATTTTCTCCTTTGAATGGCTGCCCCCATGGCTACACAGCAGCTTGTTTGGATCAACTATAGTAGTACTTATCTGTTATCTACTGTGTATCCTGTGCTTGACTGGCTGCCCCCATGGCTACACAGCAGCTTGTTTAGATCAACTATAGTAGTTCTTATCCGTTATCTACTGTGTATCCTGTGCTTGAATGGCTACCCCCATAAGTAGTACTTATCTGTTATCTACTGGGTATCCTGTGCTTGAATGGCTGCCCCCATGGCTACACACCAGCTTGTTTCTATAAACTATAGTAGTACATATCTGTTATCTACTATGAATGATGTGCTTGAATGGCTGCCCTGTGGCTACATAGCAGCTTGTTTATATAAACTATAGTAGTACTTATCTATCTGTTATCTACTCTGTATACTGTGCTTGAATGGCTGCCCCCATGGCTACACAGCAGCTTGTTTATATAAACTATAGTAGTAGTACTTATCTGTTATCTACTGTGTATCCTGTGCTTGAATGGCTGCCCCCATGACTACACAGCAGCTTGTTTATATAAACTATAGTAGTACTTATCTGTTATCTACTATGAATGATGTGCTTGAATGGCTGCCCCCATGGCTACACAGCAGCTTGTTTATATAAACTATAGTAGTACTTATCTGTTATCTACTGTGTATCCTGTGCTTGAATGGCTGCCCCCATGGCTACACAGCAGCTTGTTTATATAAACTATAGTAGTAGTAGTACTTATCTGTTATCTACTGTGTATCCTGTGCTTGAATGGCTGCCCCCATGGCTACACAGCAGCTTGTTTATATAAACTATAGTAGTACTTATCTGTTATCTACTGTGCATCCTGTGCTTGAATGGCTGCCCCCATGGCTACACAGCAGCTTGTTTATATAAACTATAGTAGTACTTATCTGTTATCTACTGTACATCCTGTGCTTGAATGGCTGCGTCCATGGCTACACAGCAGCTTGTTTATATAAACTATAGTAGTACTTATCTGTTATCTACTGTATATCCTGTGCTTGAATGGCTGCCCCCATGGCTACACAGCAGCTTGTTTATATAACTATAGTAGTACTTATCTGTTATCTACTGTGTATCCTGTGCTTGAATGGCTGCCCCCATGGCTACACAGCAGCTTGTTTATATAAACTATAGTAGTACTTATCTGTTATCTACTGTGTATCCTGTGCTGGAATTATTATTATTATTATTATAACATGTATTTATATAGCGCCAACATATTGCGTAGCACTGTAATGGCTATCCCCATGGCTACACAGCAGCTGTACTGAATAAACCTCTGTAATAATTCATAATACGCCTATCAATAAAATCGTGAGAATTCCGCCACGTATATAATAATGCATATAATAATGTATCTATATAGGTACAAGCACCTCCCCCCAAACCTTCATTACGTTTATTCAGGAGGCAGAGCCTTTGTGTTTATACAACCCGCCCCTTGTCCGTACGACTTGCCCTCCGAGCGTGACGAATACTGAGCCCCCGCGCACTGTTCTCTCGACTCCCCCTAATTACTCGCCCCCAGCAAAACGATGATCCCCGTACCCCAATGTCTCAGACGCCGCACCTCCTTCGTTGCGCTGTCCGCCGCAGCCACCTCCGAGCTCAGCGCCTCGTAAACACGTCCGTCGCACCGAGATGACGTAGGGAACAGGGAGCGCGTCACGTGACTGGCTTGTATCTTCCAGCGCTGTGGTGTTCTGGGAGAGTGAGGTGGAGCGATTTTTTATGACTCTGTGTGCGTCGAAATGTCCCTCATTTTTTTTTCAAACTGCCTTTGGTCTCTGGTTGTGGCTCAGGGAGGGACCGAGCTAGGGAAATAAAGGGCCTTACTGGGCTCCCATATGCAGCACCTCCAGTAAATGGGTCCCTGTTAGTCCTTTAGGGCCACAGCAAAGGGCATGGGCAGGGTTTGTAGGGGTATAGACTGTATCTCCTAACTGTCCTATTTTTAGAGGACAGTCCCTCGTTTGTACTGGAAAGTGAAAGTCCCGTTTTTCTCTGCAGCCAGAAAAAGAAATACGTTTTTCACTTAATTGGCTTTTGGCAGAGAGCCCAGAACAGCCACACGCTGCAGATAAGATACTTTTGTAACAACTTCGAGATAAGAAAATAAGTATTTGTAACAATATAAGATAACAGGTCCCTTGGGAGAAGTTAGCTTAAAGGGCAATTCTTTATTAACAAAACTGTAATAACTGGAAAAAAAAAAACAGAAATATGTTCAAACTTTCATAACCTGCCAAATTTTGTAAAATGAACATGGTAATTAGGGGGTGTGGCCACACAAATGGGCGTGGTCAATACAGTGGACAACTTTTTTGTCCCTCTTTTTATTTCCAAAATGTTGGGGAGGTACTCAGGGTCTTTAGGGGCAGAGCAAGGGGCATAGACAGGGTCTTTACGGGCAGAGACAGGGGCATAGACAGGGTCTTTAGGGGCAGAGACAGGGGCGTAGAAAGGGTCTTTAGGGGCAGAAACAGGGGCATAGACATGGTCTTTAGGGGCAGAGACAGGGGCATAGACAGGGTCTTTAGGGGCAGAGACAGGGGCGTAGAAAGGGTCTTTAG
The DNA here is from genome assembly GCA_038501925.1 of Xenopus petersii. Taxonomy (NCBI): domain Eukaryota; kingdom Metazoa; phylum Chordata; class Amphibia; order Anura; family Pipidae; genus Xenopus; species Xenopus petersii. Next base: position 133,186,017 of record CM076688.1, on the reverse strand, counting down.
GGGCAGAAACAGGGGCATAGACATGGTCTTTAGGGGCAGAGACAGGGGCATAGACAGGGTCTTTAGGGGCAGAGACGGGCATAGATAGGGTCTTTAGGGGCAGAGACAGGGTTATAGACAGGGTCTTTAGGGGCAGAACAAGGGACATAGACAGGATCTTTAGGGGTAGAACAAGGGGCATAGACAGGGTCTTTACGGGCAGAGACAGGGGCATAGACAGGGTCTTTAGGGGCAGAGACAGGGGCGTAGAAAGGGTCTTTAGGGGCAGAAACAGGGGCATAGACATGGTCTTTAGGGGCAGAGACAGGGCCATAGACAGGATCTTTAGGGGTAGAACAAGGGGCATAGACAGGGTCTTTATGGGCAGAGACAGGGGCATAGACAGGGTCTTTAGGGGCAGAGACAGGGGCGTAGAAAGGGTCTTTAGGGGCAGAAACAGGGGCATAGACATGGTCTTTAGGGGCAGAACAAGGGACATAGACAGAGTCTTTAGGGGCAGAAGAAGGGGCATAGACAGGGTCTTTAGTGGCAGGGACAGGACATTGCAAGGCTTGGGCAGGCATAACAGGACATGGCCACAAATCACCCAGATTCAGATTCTAGGAGGTGAAGAACTGAAGAAGCTGTTGTTTTTTGAATCCCTACTAGCAGTTGGAGAGCTGCTGAATAAAAAGCTAAATAACTCAAAATTGATTTGAATAAGAGACTGGAATATGAATAGGAGAGTCCTGAATAGAAAGATGAGGAATAAAAGGTGTGAATAACAATACATTGTAGCCTTACAGAGCATTTGTTTTTAGACCCCCATTTTAAAGCTGGAAAGGTGCCAGACGAAGGAGGCAAATATTTATCCCTTTCCCTGCCAAGCACTTAGGTACTACGTTCTGGCAGGAAAATGCTCTCTGACTGCCAAGCACATAGTACCTACGTGCTGCACAGTTCAGGGCTCCCTCGCTGCACTGGTGGCTTTTGCCGCCGTGCAGGAGAGTCTGATGTGTCCCCAACCCCTTAGGCAACGAGCTAAGGGGGCTCCCACCTCGGTCCTGCGACGCGATCGTCGCAGGAGCCAACTTCTCTATTCACATATTAGAGGCAAAGTCGCAGACATCGTGGGACCCGATTCAGCGCCGCCCACTCACTTCCTGTGAGCGATCCTGGGCCCTCCAACGCTGCCAAGGACTCCCCCAGCCACAGAAACGGTAAGTGGCGTTTCTTTTCTGGTTACACACTCAAATGTATGTACACACACACTACACATGTAACTAAAGGTAGGTGTGGTTTTTTTTTTTTTTGCTTTTCTGGATTTTTTTGTCTTTTGTACACTTTTGCACATATTTACACACTTACATACACATATAGACACATTTACACACTTTTTAGAGCTATACACACATACATACATAAGCACACACATATATATATTTCTTTTTTTAGTTCTTCATTTTATCAGTTTTCCTTTTGTTTTTCCACTAAAAACTGTTGATTTCACAGTGTGACTATTGGATCAAGCATTCTGACCGCTAGCTACGCAGTCGGATCAGTTATTTTATTATTTCATTGATTTGCCTAATTGTTTTCGATTTCTTTATGATTTTATGCTTGCATTGTTATTTCCATTGTTGTTTTTTCTAGCGTCGTTTGCACTTTGATCATTTGGAGAACAAACAAATTTTTAGCAATTTTGGATTTGTCAGAATGTGTACTTTACAAAAATATATGGTTTTGGGGGGGGTCTTTCTGCTGTTAGAGGGTCTTGGGTACATAATATTCAGTCCAGGGTCTATTTTCACAGAAGGTGAATCGGCAGTGGAGAAAATTCATATGCACTATTTTTATTTGGGGACCGCACATGCCAGCTGCTTTGGTATATCTATGTATATTGGGCATCAAACTGTTCCATAGACCCTTGGCGTCAATATTTAGGGTGTTTTACAATTGTATGTAAGAAATTGGGTGAGATAAATGCGACCAACTGCAATATTTTTAGGTGATTTTCAGAAATGTAAAAATCGTTGCTTTTATAGCCAAATTTAGGAAAGGCTTGCGACTTGGTATTTTGGAGTACAAGGACATGCATACCCAATTTGGGTTTGCGGGACTGTGTACTTTCCGAAAATATATGGTTTTCTGGGGTGAACGTACTTTTTTCTAACTTTGCCCCCCCAAACTATGTAAATGTGTTGATTTTGCAGAATCTGGAATTACAGAACTGATAGCTCAAATGAGGTGTCTACATTTTAGGACCCCTATATGCCACATGCTTGGGTACACCTATACATATTGGGCTTCAAACTGTTCAGTGGACCCCAGGCTTTCATATTTGGGGTGTTTTACTTTGATACTTAATGATGTGTGCGAGATATGATGCTGTAGAGTGGAAGCATTGTGGTCATTTTTCAAAAAATTCACCAATTTCTATAAAACATTATAACTTTAGGAAACCATTGCAACTTGGTAGTTTGGAGTACAAAGATATATCTACCCATTTTTGATTCACCAGAATCTGTTCTTTCTAGTAATGGGTAGTTTTCTAGGGTAAACCTACTGTTAGTGGAATGTTTGGCCTTGAAATCAGAAGTATGACGTTTGGGGAGCAGTGGTTTGGAAATTTGGTAGTGTACTGCTTGTAGATTTTGATCTTAACTATAAGTGAGAAATCTCCATAAAACTATATATATTTGGTATTGCCGCGTTCAGGAGACATAGACCTTTCCAAATCGGCTGTGTTTTCGTACATAAAATAAATGATGTTTCTGATATATGGGATTGTTCTTTGTGAAACATGATTTTTTTTCATTTTATTAGACACTTAGAAGCCTATATTTTTTTACAGAAGTAGAATTACACCAAAATTCTTGCCTATTTTGAAAGTTCAGGTTGTCCTGAAAAAAACAATATATTGTTTTCCTGGGTAAACTAAAAGACCGCCCCCGGAAAGGCCCTTAAAGTGAAAGAGTGCAAAATATCTGAAAACTGCTTGGCAGTAGATGTTCGCATCTAGGACAAAACGGCTGGCAGGGAAAGGGTTAAAACACTATAGAAAATGAAGGCCAATTGAAAAGTTGCTTAGAATTAGCCATACTGTAACATACTAAAAGTAAATTTAAAGGCAAACCACCCTTTTAGGAGTATGTCAATCACCCCACAAAGGCCTTTAAATTTACACCAAATGACTTGGACAAAAAGTCTCTTGACTCACAAACATTACTGCTCTTTACTCGAAGTACTGGCTCTTTAAAAAAACTTCGACTTCAATACTTCGCCAAATTGAACCTGCTATGTGCTATGTTAGCCTATGGGGGACCTTCAAGAGAAGTTTTTTGAAGTCGAAGTAAAAGCGTTCGATCCATGGATGAAATCCTTTGAATCGTTAGATTCGAAGGATTTCATCGTTCGATCAAACATTTTTACTTAGACCGCAAAACGGTCAAATTCAGGGTTTTCCGATATTTTTGGTCATTTAGGGACAGATTAATCAAGGGTCGAATTGAAAATTCCAATTTTTTTAATGGTCAAAACTGTCAAATTTGATTAGGGAGTTATTCAATTCGATTAGAGTTTTCGCTAATTAGATTATTCGCCAACTAAAAACCTGCCAAATTGCTGTTTAAGTCAACGGGAGAGGTCCAGGGATCAATTTGGAGTTGTTTGCAGCCTTCCTGACATTCATTTTTTTTTCAGAGAAAATAGAGTTCTTAAAACTAGATTCAAATTCGATTGGAGTTTACGGGGCAATTCCATTCATTCGTTAAAAAAAAAAAAGAAAGAAAAAAAAAAAAGATTTTATGAATAAATTTTGATTGGTCGAATTTATGGGAGTTTTTTTAAAAACTCACGACATTTGACCTTTGATAAATGTGCCCCATAGTGTATCTAAAAAAACAGAGGTCACGCCTGTAACCTTTGCGGCGACTTCACGAAAATAAAAGCAGCATCTGCTAGCTGAATATACAAATAAAAATAATTTATTAGCAGAAAGCAGGAACTACAGAAATCAACAATTGTCTTTATTCAAATCGTATCGCTTTTCAAAACTCACAACATCTTTCGACGTCATTGAATCAGCTTGCATAACGTTGCAGTGATAAATAACTGTGTGTTTGGGCTGCAACAATCTTATGATTTCACTACAATTGCTCTTGCATAGATTCAGATTTATACATTTCATAGGAACTATGGGCTACCTCTTTTATTGCAAATGTGAAACTGATGATGACAGCAGATCGCTTTCCAATGGAGAAAAACAGGACTTGGTGCAAGTAGCTCAGGGCCCTCACAGGCTTAGAGTGCAACAGCCCGAAACAAAATGCTTCACTCTTAAAAATGATAAAACCATTAAGTTCAGTGGTGTGTGTATGAAACTAGGGATGCACCGAATCCAGAATTTGGTTCGGGATTTGGCCTTTTTCAGCAGGATTTCAGCCGAATCATTCTGCCTGGCCGAACCGAATTTGCAAGTAGGGGTGGGAGGGAAATTGCGTGACTTTATGTCACAAAACAAGGAAGTAAAAAAATGTGTTCTCTTTCCCACCTCTAAGTTGCATATGCAAATTAGGATTCAGGTTCAGTATTCGGCCAAATCTTTCGCGAAGGATAGTGATGTGCGGGTTGAGAATTTCTCGACCTGCACCCGACCCTAACCTGCCCGCTACCTACCCGCACCCGCTGCTCGCCTTTATTTATAGACCCGCGCCCGACCCGCAGTGACATCAAAAAAGGGGCGGGGCAGGCGGAAGTGTATAAATTCTGGCGCCGGAAGCACTAGGTCGCTGCCCGCTACCTGCGCATTTTGTCCAGGGATCAGCCCGAATCCGCCCGACCCGCTGGTCGGCCCACACATCACTAGCGAAGGATTCGGCCGAATCCAAAATAGTGGGTTTGGTGCATCTCTATATGAAACATATAAAACAAAAAAAAAATATTGCCTACAATCCTGCACAAAGAGGGTTAACGGCAGTGAGCAAAGTGTACATTATACATTGGTACAAAACCCAATTTCCTAGGTTTTTTAAGTTTTTGCCACTCCCAAAGTATCCCGTTGCTGGCAGTGCAGCAATCTGAATTTTCTAGGTCGAATTCACAAAGGAGACCCTAGAAGACGTCAGGCTGCTACCCCCTTACCCCACGGGTGTGTTTGCCTGAAATCAGGTGTTTTGAGGAGTAATTTAGATTTCATATAAATTATGTACTAGTAGGAAATCATGTAAACATTAAATAAACCCAATTGGGATGCACCAATCCAGGATTCGGTTTGGGATTCGCCCCTTTTTCAGCAGGATTCGGCTGAATCCTTCTGCCTGGCTGAACCGAACGTGCTACTTTTTGTCATAAAATAAGGAAGTAAATTTTTTCCCCTTCACACCCCTAATTTGGATACGCAAATTCAGATTCGGTTTGGCAGAATCTTTTGTGAAGGATTCGGGGGCTCGGCCAAATCCAAAAAATTTGGTGCTTCCCTAAAACCTAATAGGCTGATTTTGCCTCCAATAAGGATTAATTATATCTTAGTTGGGATCAAGTACAAGCGACTGTTTGAATATTACAAAAAATGAAATTTATTTTTAAAATGTGGATTATCTGATTACAATGTGGAAGACAGCCTTTCTGTAATTCGGAGCTTTCTGGATAATGGGTTTCCGGATCCCATACCTATATTCAGATATCAGCCATGAAACTGGCAGATAAGCAAGCCAAGCTACACTATGGTTACATCTCATTGAGAAATGAAACTTTGTAAATAATACCACTCCTTTTACATTTGTGTCAAACCTTTTAATAATGTCTCAATAATTTAAATACTAATATTATATATAAACTCTGCGTGGAGGTCTCTGACTCTTTAACTGAAGGCTGGAGACCTCCCAATTTACTTGAACTTCCTGGCTGCATAACTCTGCACTTATCAGCACCCATGCCTGGGTGAATAGGAAAGGGGAATAAGTGGATACTTTATGCTCATTATCTTGATTTAAAAAAAAAAAAAAAAAATTATGTAAATCCAAAATAACTCCAGCAGGATTTTTTACAGGCATCGGTGACCGTGCTGAATGTGTCTGAGAATCTGACTTAAGGTTTTCATTTTTGTTGTACATCTTAGATCATCAGTTGATATTACTATGCCTATTGTCAAGAGTAATACTTCCCCTTTACCTTGCTTTAGTTCTGATGGGTATTTCAGCCCATTCCAGGCCCATCAAATAGACAACAGGAATTAGGTATTTCAACTCAAGGCCATTGAAGAGACAAGAGCGCCCCTGTCAGAATAGAGGACACCAATAGAATACAGAGAAAGGGAGGACTTCCAGACTGGACGATTTATCATAGGTTATTCTTTTCCTTCCTTTACTGTACTCTGCTGTTGCTGGAGGGATCATTTGGACAAGTTACATGGCTTTTACTTTGATCTGCTTCATCTTCATTTGCTTCTTTTCCATCTTCTTTTGCTCTCGACGCTGAACAGCTTCCTAAGGGGTAGCAAGAGAGTTTTATTTTTTTTAATAAAAGGGCTAAGACAGTTAAAGGGTCAGGATTTTTATGGTGTAGTTTTTATTTCTTAATTAGACTGTTCACTCTACCATGTAAAATTTCATTCCCAACCCAACAAGTGTATATTTTTTAGTTGTAATATTGTAGGTGTGTAGGTGCATCTCAGGTCATTTTGCTTGGTCATGTGCTTTCAGAAAAAGCCAGTGCTACACTATGGAACTGCTTTCTGGCAGGCTGTTGCTTCTCCTCAATGGATATGAAGGAGTCGCAGTGGGACCTAGATTTTTACTATTGAGTTATATCTACCAGGGAGCTATTTGATTACCTTCCCATTGTTCTGTTGTTAGGCTGCTGGGGGGAGAGGGAGGGGGTGAGATCACTCCAACTTGCAATACAGCAGTAAAGAGTGACTGAAGTTTATAAGAGCACAAGTCACATGACTGGGGGCACCTGGGAAACTGTCAATATGTCTAACCCCGTTTCAGATTTCAAAATGAAATATAAAAAAAAAAATCTTTTTGCCCTTTTGAAAAAGTGAATTTCAGTGCAGAATTCTGCAGGAGCAGCACGATTAACTGATGCGTTTTAGGAAAAAAAATGTTTTTCCATGACAGTATCCCTTTAACCAGGTTGCTGACAAAAGCTCCTTTATATTTTCCTGTATATCAAGAGACTATGGCACCACCAACATCACGTAATATCCTGTAACTGTGGGGATATAAATAGGGCTTTACATAATTTTACAGAATAGTCAACTAAATACCAACAGTATACAAGAGGCTAAAGCAGATTTAAATTCACCATTAATACTGCATACCAGTACTTTTTTAACCAGTTGTATACTGGTAGTGGCTCCACCCACTGGTTAAATGCGCTCACCTCTAGACGCCGTTGTTTCTCGGGATCCTCCTCATTCATGATGCGTTCTTTCTCTGCCCGCTTCTTCTCTTCACGGCGGGTCTGAGCGGCCTCCTGTCGTTGTACATGAGTGAGCTTCAGGAAGTTTTCTTCAACTCGGGCCCGATTCTTGTCAGCTTTTTGCTTCCCCTTTGAAAATCAAAACAGAAAGAAGATTGCAGTTACGGGACAAGTAAGGAGCAAAACACATCACTGTGATCAGTTTATTGGACTTAGATATAAGGTTTACATTTATTACATCATCTAAATAATACCATGCGTAAATTTTAAGATACGACTATACATTAGAACAGCAGGGATAAATCAAGAGTAGCCTCAGTTCTGATAGAAAAGAATCAGAGATTTACATTACGACCAAAAAAAAAAAAAATCATCACCCCATGCAAACTGGAGCAGTTTCTAAAGTGTGTGTACTAAAAGATGTACTCACCTCTCTGTTTAGACGGAATTTTCTAACTTTATCAATACTGTAAATCACCATATTCATCAGTGGTAGAAGGGCCTCCATATCTTTCACAGATGCATTTCCAGAACCAGGCACTGCAAGAGTAAAATTAGTTAGTAGGCGGTTATAAATGGCGATCCTTTTGTGGGATATCTGCATTATCGCCTTAAGGTGGCCATAGCCGCACAGATTATATTGTACAAACAAATTTGCTATGATATTCGGTGCGTGTATGCTGGGAAAAGAGCTGACCGATATAGGCAGAAGACTTGGATATCGGTCTAATCGGGCTGGACGGAAAATTTTGATCGGGTGCCTTTGAAGGAACCCAAATATCAGCCATTGTTAGTGCTGAATGGTCAGATATAGGTAGAATTCTATTATTTCTACCTGTATATCTGACCATTCAGCTCTACACATGTGTATTGGAACCAATGATCTTCTTGGAAGGATCTTTTCCAAGAAAGATTGTAATTGTTACGTCTGTGGCCACCTTTAGACTTAAGGTGGCCATACACGGGCCGATAAAAGCTGCCGACAGACCGTGTCGGCAGCTTATTGGCCCGTGTATGGGGCCCCCCCGACGGGCTTCCCCGATCGAGATCTGCGGATGGGGTTAAAAATCCCGTCGGATCACGGCCGCATCTGTTCGTTGATGCGGTCCCGCGATCCGACCGCCCGTTTGTGAAAGCTAGGATCCAATCGCTGGGCCCTAGGGCCCACGATCGGATCTGCCCGATATTGCCCACCTCAAGGCGACATCGCCAAACGAGCGGATCTATCCATGTATGGCCACCTTAAGGCTGCCCAACTGCAGGACAGATGTGGCCTCCATAGGATTTTTACGGTGTCCCTGGCATTTGAATTGCATACTGGTTCAATGTGCTCACTATTTAGGGGCAGACCCCTGACTAACAGAGAAAGTTGCATAGCATTGTTATAGATACGGACTTCCACTAACCTTTCATTATAAAGAAAGTATCAAAGAATAGCGAACTGAAAACTAAAGAACATTTCTACGCTGAATAAGTCTACGGATTTGAGTGCTGGTCGCCATATTGTTGAGGCAAACCAAAAGACGCTCAGGTTTACCTAAGCACAGACAAGAGAGATGGCAACCACATTTATGCACAAGTATGTATATTAAAAGACATGTTACTTTATACTCTATTTTACTATCTATCTGCATAATAAGAAATAAACCAACCCTTCATGCAAACTGAATATATTCCCACTAATCCTCTGAATTTACCGTTAAATGTAAACAGGAGAGTTTTCTTTGTCTCTGGGAGTTTGAGTGGCTGCCCTTCCCTGAAAAGCAGAGGAAATTATTAGCATGTTATGACTGGAAAATCATACTTTAAAGGGATTCTGTCACGATTTTTATGATGTTGTTTTTATTTCTAAATAACACTGTTTACCCTGCAAATAATTCACTCTACCATGTAAAATTTCATTCCTGAACCAGCAAGTGTATTTTTTTAGGTGTAATATTAGTGTGTAGGTGCATCTCAGGTCATTTTGCCTGGTCATGTGATTTCAGAAAGAGCCAGCACTTTAGGATGGAACTGCTTTCTGGCAGGCTGTTGTTTCTCCTACTCAATGTAACTGAATGTGTCTCAGTGGCACCTGGATTTTACTATTGAGTGCTGTTCTTAGATCTACCAGGCAGCTGTTATCTTGTGTTAGGGAGCTGCTATCTGGTTACCTTCCCATTGTTCTGTTGTTAGGCTGCTGGGGGGGAGGGAGGGGTGATATCACTCCAACTTGCAGTACAGCAGTAAAGAGTGACTGAAGTTTCTCAGAAAACAAGTCACATGACTGGGGGCAGCTGGGAAACTGACAATATGTCAGATTTCAAAATTAAATATAAAAAAATCTGTTTGCTCTTGGATTTCAGTGCAGAATTCTGCTGGAGCAGCACTATTTAAAGATTGTATGCCGTTAAAGGATAAGTAAGCCTTTTATTGTAAAATCCCCTATGATTGCTCTAAACATCCCCCAGAATAACATACCTTGCTCCATGCATTGAATCTTATTTGGTTTGTAATTACAAGCAGCTCAACGTCAGCTTTTAGTCACTTCCTTGTCTAGAGTGAAGCCTCCTAAGCTCTCCTTCTTCCTGACTATGAAGACCTCAGAGAGGTCCTTACTGGGCATGCTCACTGCCTCTGCTCCAATGGAATCAGGCATGCATAGCAGATACTGGGAAATGTCCAGTCTATTATAGCCCTAAGGGACATTTGTGATGCTAAGGCCCAGGGGATAATATCCACTCTATATCACCCAAATAAAAAAAAAAAAAGTTCTTTACATGGCAGCATAAGAGATATGGAGCGTGCGCAGAATATGAGGAGAAAATAAAAACAAGTGAAAACATAGACAATGCTATTGGTGGTACTTACTCTTGCATGATTTTTGGACCGGAAAACTGGTCAGAGAATTGGATGGACTCTATTTTATCGGAATACTGCGTGAGATAGTGAACCATCTGTGTGAGACAGAAAAAAAGAATTGTTAGCAGGGAAGACAACTATAAAGAGAATGTTGATTTCTAGATGGGAAAGGAAGGTTGCCAATCCTCACTTTGGTGTCCATAATACCGTCTGTCACTTCCCCCATCTCAGACAGGGTGGCCATGGACTCAGGAAGACCCATCTTAGCAGCAGATTTAGGCTTGTCACTGCAGAATTCACTCTATGAAAACAAAGGAGAGGGTTACAGTTTGCCCCCGGGAAAGACCGGCTTCAGAATTATTTGCCACATTAACATACCAAGTCCTGCATCTCCTTCTGCAACCTGATCAGTGTTTTCCGAGTTCCCACGGCAAAAACGTAGGTGTCCATGTCTTCTTCATTCATTGTCACTTTTACTTGCTGGGAGACAAAGTGCATATTATTGAAGCAAATTATTGAAGCTACATGACGGTTATTTATTACTGTGGGGGGGGGGAGGCACAGTACTTACCACTTGATCACATACAGGGCGCATCATACGAGCCAATACATTAAGCAAATCCTGACGCTTAATAAACTAGAAGAAAAAGACAATCATGATTACACCCAGCAGACTCCCTACTGTTTCTAACAGACTGTTTTTGCTTCTCCGTGCTTACCTTGAGTTGAATCAGCATGCCTTCACAGCACAGCCGCCCAGAACACCACAGATTATAGATGTGCTCGTTCTCCTGGTTCAGCTTTCCTGTGCTTACAGGATCCTTATTCGTTCCATCATCCCCTGTTGTCAAACGAGAACAATCAATCCCATTAACATCAAATAAAATCCTACACTAGCCCACACTGTTGTTCCCTTAATATACTGTATTATAACGTAAACATTGTACCCTGCTGTAATATAAAGGGTATGTATGGATAATACATTATTTTGGTGCATATCTATAACTTACCCACAAGAGAGAAGTTGCTTTCCAGGAGCTCCCTGTGAGAGTTGAACCAGGCGTGTGCTAACCGGCTGTTTTTGTTTTTGCCGATGATGTAGTTCATGATGTAGGCCAACAGCCCAGTAACCATAAGGATTTCCATGTAATAGCTCTCCCAGCTGTTCTGTAGGTGAGCAGGAACCTGGCAGACACAACGCATGGGAATATGATCGAGGGCACAATGGTACTTATAAAGTACACTTCTCTATTAGTAAAAAAAGTGATGCACAAAAAAAAGGTACTCAAGATGCAAAGTAACAGTGCTCGGAAGAACAGTAACTGGATACCAGGAGAGAAGATGGCAAGTAGGGAACTGACTGTCAAGTCCAATGGAGAGAGAGAGAGAGAGAGAGAGAGAGAGTTAAAACCTTAAAGGAACAGTTCTGTATAAAATACTGGGTAAATAGGTTGTGTCAAAATAAAAAATGTTCCTAATATAATTAGTCAATAATGTAATGTACAGAACAGAACCCAGCTTCCTGCTTTTCAGCTTAGTGACTATAAGGGGGGGGACATGGGACATAACTGTACAGTGAGTTTGTAATTGATCCTCAGCATTCAGCTCAGATTCAAAAGCAAACAGTTATGACCCATGTGGGCCACCTCTCAAGTCACTGATTGGTTACTGCCTGGTAACCAATAAGAGAGCTATATTGAAAACATTTTTTATTTTGCACAGTCTATCTATTCACCCAGTTTTTATTTTTATACTGAACTGTTCCTTTAAAGGGGAACCCAAAGCTTTGTGATGTCTCACTGATACATTGTCTCTTTGTGGCTGCAGCTATTTTTCTGGCCAGTAGAGCAACCGCTCTACCATTCCTATCACTTTTCGCAAACCTAATCTGCCAACTGAGCTGGGCAAATATGAAAACATCCTAAATAGAGGCTGTTATGTTATTATTATGCACAAATGGATCGCAGCAGGAGCCTATGCAGAGTTGTAAGAGGCCATAAAGCAGTCTTCTGACAATGTGCTGGAGTTGGCAGCCGATATAAACCTGTATATGGTCAGCTGAAAACAGAGAAAACATACAGTGCACAATCCTCACCTTAAAGGCACCTATAAACCTTACAATATAATGTACTATTATTGTATCCTTTTGAGATGTCACCAGCTACAGAGGTAACTGGCCTGAACCAACCCACCCATACTGAGGGTTTTGGCATCACCCTGCACCCCACTAGATCCCTGTATACGAGACAGATCACTTTGTTAAGTTACATCTGAATATGTGAGGATGAAATCAGTGGAGCAAAACAAACAGATCTTACATCCACAATGGTAATTGGGTCTTTAATCTTGTTTGGAGTGCCAGTATCCATCCTGTCGTCATAATTCTCAAACTCTTCATCATCATATGGTTCAGCATCTGCGTCACCTTCCTATTGGTTATAATAGTTTGATTAGCGACATTTACCCTTTGCTTTAAAAGGGCTGTTCAACTTCAAACACTTTTCAGTTCAGCTGGTTTCATATAGTTCACCAGAAATTAAGACTTTTCCCAATTATTTTCTATTTTTTCTAATATTGAAGTGTAAGGTTTTATTTTTCACCTGCCAAAATAGCTGTGGGGGGGGGGGGGTCGCCGACTCTTTAACTGTTCTAAATAGATACATTTAGTGAATATGTTTTGTAATCTTTGTCCCTGCAGAGCAGAATCCTTGGGTTTCATTAAAAGCAGCTGTTAGAATTGATACACTAGTTGCTGATATAACACAGATACTGCTGAGAAATGTATCAACTAATTGTACCACCTAAATGGAGCAAATTGTAACAGTTCAGAAGCTCCTGGATCACTGAGCTGCCAGACAGACAACAGAGACATGAAAATTGGGGTAAAAGGTAAAAAATGAAAGATGGAAAGCATTGAAAAATGTATTTGTTTATGGTGAACAATCTGAAAAAGTGTTTGGAAGGTGACCAACCCCTTTAATTACTGTACACAGAATTCTGCTTATAGAAACAACATTCTCCATATAACAAAGTAACATATTAAACGACCTGTCCTTCTGTATCCTCCTCAAATTCCTCTTGTCCCTCCAGCTCTACCGTCGCCTCCTCATCGTCGTCATCATCATTTTCCTCCTCTTTCTCTGGCGTGTGCTGGCTCGGAGGGCGAGCGGTCGGCCCCTCGTCTGCGGCGTCTTCGAACTCTGCAAAGTCGTTGTCGTCGTACTCTGCTACATCATCGCTGTCGTCATCAAACTCCTGAAACTTGGCAAAAGCACCGGAGGCCAGGAGAAGGGAAACGACCAGGAGACGGGTGAATAAGATCATGGTGTGGCTGCAGCCTGCAGAGGAACGGATGTGAGAGGCATTGAGAGCATGTACATGGAGATGAACAAGAAAAACACAGAAGGTGATAAGAAATCTACTGCACGTATGAAGATTAAATCAACCCTCCTGTCTAAGCTCATTAGTAATAAATCACCACTAATCCTGCCTTCTGCACCATCTCTTACACACACACTGAGACCATACTGATTCTATAGCTTTCTCTGCATCATACAGAGAGGCTGGGGGACAAATACATAAGCAGAATAACTCATGCTCAAGGCAATAGACATCAGTGAAGGTTAACTTGCCCTTTAAATCTTGTCTGCAAGCAAAGACATCCGCTGGAAATAACACAGAATGGACATTTCCCCTTTCATTAAACACAGTGTAAGGGCAGAGACAGACAAGAAGATTCTTCTTCGGGCGACTAATCTCCCCGAACTGCCTCCCCGCCAGCTAGAATCTAAATCACTGGTGGGGTGGCAATCGGAGCACTTTGTTTTCCAAAGTCGCCCGAAGTTTCCTCGTGAGACAACTTCTGAAAACAAAGCGCTCCAAGTGCCATCCCGCCAGCAATTTAGATTTTAGCCGGCAGGAAGGCAGTTCGGGGAGATTAGTCGCCCGAAGAAGAGTCGATTTGTCGCCGGGCGGCAAATCTCCCCGAATCTCCACGTTTGTCTTTGCTCTAAAGGCAAAGCCTTTTACTGTACCCAATCATTCTCTGTGTATAAAGTATGAATGAGGGTCGGCCATACTGCTTGAAGATACTCAACTAATCTCCATTAGTTATGAAGATTAAATCAACCCTCCTGTCTAAGCTCATTAGTAATAAACCAGCTCTAATCCTGCCTTCTGCACCATCCCTTATACACACTGAGAACATACTGATTCTATAGCTTTCTCTGCATCATACACAGAGGCTGGGGGACAAATACATAACCAGAACAACTCATGCTCAAGGCAATATACATCAATGAAGGTTAACTGCCCCTTTAAATCTTGTCTGAAAGCAAAGATATGCACTGGAAATAACACAGAATGGACATTTCCCCTTCAATAGACACAGTATAAAGGCAAAGCTTTTTACTGTACCCAATCATTCTGCGTATATGATAGGTGGCCATACTGCTTGACGATACTCAACTAATCTCCATTAGTTATGAAGATTAAATCAACCCTCCTGTCTAAACTCATTAGTAATAAATCACCACTAATCCTGCCTTCTGCACCATTTCTTATACACACTGAGACCATACTGATTCTATAGCTTTCTCTGTATCATACACAGAGGCTGGGAGACAAAAACATAAACAGAATAACTTATGATCAAGGCAAAAGACATCAATGAAGGTTAACTTCCCCTTTAAATATTGTCTGCAAGCAAAGACATCTGCTGGAAATAACACAGAATGAACATTTTCCCCTTCAATAGACACAGTATAAAGGCAAAGCTGTTTACTTTACCCAATCATTCACTGTGTATCAAGTATTAAGTATGAATGAGGGGCGGCCATACTGCTGGAGATACTCAACTAATCTCCATATAAAGCAAAAAGGATCAGCAGTGGCCAAAAAACAGGCGAGATATATATATCTATATATATAGATATATATATATACATACAGAATGAATGTATTATCTTACAGCTTCTCTGATCTACCTTGATACATTAAAGGGGTGGTTCACCTTTAAAGTGATACTAACACTAAAAAATGATTATTCAAAATATTAATCTACATCAAAAGTTACCTATAGGTCACGTTGATTGTTTTTCACTTTTGTAAGTAATTGTCACTTGAAATTCCTAATTCTGACTGTTTTGTCGACCTGACTGTCCCTTCTCAACATGTCAGAGTTTCTAACGCTAACGGACTCATGCTGCACAAATATGGCAGCCCCCTCATAGAGGAACATGAGGGATCAGATGGGTAATATAAAAGCATCTGCAAATACTTTTTATGGCAAAATTATAGCTAGCATGCGAAGACAATATTATGATAGATGTAAAAAAAAAAGATAACATTTCTGGTGTCTGTAGAAAATGTAAGAGACACACGATCAAATTCGGCTTAGACTTAGTCGCCTGGCGATAAATCGCCTCTTCTTCGGAGCGACCCAAACTGCCTCCCGCCGGCTACAATCTAAATCACCGGCGGGATGGCACTCGGAGCGCTTTGTTTTCTGAAGTCGCCCGAATTTTGCTAGTGAAAACGAGGCACCGATTGCCATCCCGCCAGAGATTTAGATTCTAGCCCAGGGGAGACAGTTTGGGGAGATTAGTCGCCCCGAAAAAGAGGATATTTGTCACCCCGATTCTGAGCGTGTGTGTCTCTGCCCTAAGTATGTTATAGAATGGCTCATTCTAAGCAACTTTTTGAATTATTTGCCTGCTTCTTCGGACACGCGCTCAGATTTGGGAGATTTCGTTGCCTGGCGATAAATCTCCTCTTCTTCGGGGCAACTAATCTGCCAGGACTGCCTCCCGCCGGCTACAATCTAAATCACCGGCGGGATGGCACTCGGAGCGCTTTGTTTTCTGAAGTCGCCCGAAGTTTGCTAGTGAAAACGAGGCACCGATTGCCATCCCGCCAGAGATTTAGATTCTAGCCCAGGGGAGACAGTTTGGGGAGATTAGTCGCCCCGAAAAAGAGGAGATTTGTCACCCTGATTCTGAGCGTGTGTGTCTCTGCCCTTAGTATGTTATAGAATGGCTCAATCTAAGCAACTTTTTGAATTATTTGCCTGCTTCTTCGGACACGCGCTCAGATTTCGGAGATTTCGTTGCCTGGCGATAAATCTCCTCTTCTTCGGGGCAACTAATCTGCCAGGACTGCCTCCCGCCGGCTACAATGTAAATCACCGACGGATTGGCAAGCAGTGCGATTCGTTTTCCCAAGTTGCCTTACGAGGAAACTTTGAGCGACTTCGGAAAACAAAGCGCTCCGAGTGCCATCCCGCCTGCAATTTAGATTGTAGCCGGCGGGGAGGCAGTTTGGGGAGATTAGTCGCCTGAAGAAGAGGAGATTTGTCACTGGGCAACTAATCTCCCTAAGCGTGCGTCTCTGCCCTTAGTATGTTACAGACTGGCTGATTCTAAGCAACTTTTTGAATTAATTCCCTGCTTCTTCTGACTCTTTCCAGCTTTCAAATGGGGGTCACTGACCCCTTTTAAAAAAACAAATGCTCTGTAAGGCTACAAATGTATTGTTATGGTTACTTTTTATCACTCCTTTCTATTCAGGCCTCTCTTATTCATATTCCAGTCTCTTGTTCAAATCAATGCATGGTTGCCGGGGAAATCTGAACCCTGGCAACTAGATTGCTGAATAAAAAGCAAAATAACTCAAAAACAACAAATAAAAAATGAAAACCAATTGCAAATGGTCTCATCATACTAAAAGTTAATTGAACATATTGACAATGGGGGGAGGGGGGAGTCAACATTACAGAGAGAAGCAGGTGACACAGATACCCCACCCCCTCCTTAGCTTCATGGACTGGGGGCAGGGCAAGTTACAGTGTCTATACTAATCCATACTATAGTCCCATTCTCTAATATGGTTGTGAGTCCAGGTTTCAGGAGTCACAACCAGCAGTGCAGTGAATATAATCATCCTGACAGATACTGTTTAGATAGAGAAGAAAGTTATTCTTTTATGATGCAGGATTATTTTTGGGGGGTGGTGTTCCCCTTTAAAAGGCAGGATGTTAAATGTTGCCAGTCCCTAGTAGCACAGCACAGGAGGATTCTGGGAGTTGACGTTCACACAATATATAAGTGACCGAGTGCCCTTATTCTAAACCCCGGCTTTTCCTATGATCTAACTCACCGTTCGGCTCTCTCTCAGCTGCTTTTTCCCCCCGTCCTGCTGACTAGGCCTCGGTGCCGGATATGACATCGGCTGACCTGGCTGCACCGGATGTTGCAATGAAGCGCAAAGCCCAGCTCCCAGACTGCTTCCGTGACAGACCGGAAGCGCTGCGGCCAACAGAGGAAGGGGTGTGTATTGGGTAAATAAAGACTCCACTTCTCGTCCAGGTACCGCTTATTGACAGATACAGGCATGTCTCATGTATTAGCACCAAGTGCACGTCTGTGGTTATTATGCGTTATTATTTGTATTCCCTGAGGCAACGTGGCTTTATATACATCGCTTTATTACACACATTCTCTCTCTGACAGAAACAGGGGGCGCTTATTGTTGTTTTATATTCGTTTAAAGCGCTATCACTGCTGGTTCTGACTCCTGAAACAGGGCAGACAGCTGATTGGCAGAGGTAGAGGCAATTGCCTTGTGTATGGGGCACATGTGTAACCTGATTGAGTCTTAATTCCTAGACTGAATGCATGGGCTGTATCCTATTGGCTGTTGGAGTTGCCCAGCCCCCATTGGTTGGTAATATTGATGAAGTCTCAATGAAAATGACTCAATTACTAGAGGTGTACACAATCCACTGTTTGGGATTCAGCCAAACCCCCGAATCCTTCATGAAAGATTCGACTGAAGACCAACACCAAATCCTAATTTACCTACAGGTGGAAAAAAACATTTTTACTTCCTTGTTTTATGACAAAAAGTTACTTGATTTCCCTTCCCGCACCTAATTTGCATTTAGAAATTAGGATTTGGTTTGGCCAGGCACAAGGATTCAAATTAAGGATGCGCTGAATCCAGGATTCAGTTCGGTATTAAGCCAGGATTCAGCCTTTTTCAGCAGGATTCGGATTCGGTGGAATCCTTCTGCTCGATCGAACAGAATCCTAATTTTCATATATGGAGAGGAAAACCGCGTCACAAAACAAGGAAGTAAAAAATGTTTTCACTTCCCATCCCCTAATTTGCATATGCAAATTCTGACTAATCTTGTGCAAAGGATTTGGGGGTTTGGCCGAATGTAAAATAGTGGATTCGCTGCATCCCTAATTCAAATCCTGCTGAAAAAGGCCAAATCCTGGATTTGGTGCATCCCTATCAGTTCCAGCCAAGTGATGCTGTAACTTCTCTATTCAGTGTACAAGTGCAAAGCTTTGGGGCTCCCTGGATTTTGAATAGAGCACTGTTTTGTAAAGTCCAGGGGGGCACAACATTTTACCCTGGTGCAATAATAGTGACTTGTGTCAGGTGAGCATTAAAGGAGAACTAAACCCTAAAAATGAATGTGGCTAAAAATGCCATATTTTATATAGTGAACTTATTGCACCAGCCGAAAGTTTGAGCTTGTCAATAGCAGCAATGATCCAGGACTTCATACTTATCTGTATTTATTACTAATCAGCCTTATATTGTGACATATCTATTCTATGTGTACTGTATATTGTGAGTGGGTCCCTAAGCTCAGTAAGTGACAGCAGCACAGAGCATGTGCAGTGAATCCGCAGAAAAGAAGATGGGGAGCTACTGGGGCATCTTTGGAGACACAGATCTTTACTGCTAAAGGGCTGTGGTTGCCTTGGGCTGATACAGAAGCACAAACCATAATGTACAACACTTCTAGCTACTTCTTTAGTTAGGCTTTAGTTGTCCTTTAAGCATGTTGATTGTGTGATGACAAGAGCAGCTAGGCAGGGTTTTCACATGAATGACTTGTCTCTTTGCCACACCCATACGTGTCTCTTATCTTTAGACTGTCCAGTTTATGGCCTTTGAACGTCCGGGCGGCATTAAGAGGACCCCATGTCGTTTCTCGTAAGTAATCCTACCCTCGTAAATGAGTCCTTTTCATGAAGCCACGGCCAGTTCTGATTTTATGAAACAGGCTGATTAGCAGACCCAGAGGGCAACTGACTTCTGCTACACCGTTTCAAGAGTCAGAACCAGCTGCATTTTACAAACACTTTTAAGGAATAATAACACCAAAAAAGTAATGAAAATATCATGTACTGTTGCCCTGCACTGGTAAATCTGATGTGTTTGCTTCAGAAACACTACTATAGTTCATATAAACAAGCTGCTGTGTAGCAGTGGGGGAAATTGAAAATAAGTCTATATGGCAGAGGTAAATAGTGGATAACAGATAACACCATTATGTTCTACAGAGCTTTTCTGTTGTATAACCTGAGCCTTTTCTCCTTTGAATGGCTGTCCCCATTGCTACACAGCAACTTATTTATATAAACAATAGTAGTGTGTCTGAGGCAAAAACAACATTATATTGTTATTACAGTAGAACCCCCCATTTTACGGGGGACTGGGAAAAAATCATGTAAAATCTAGGAAAATGTAAAATCAGGGAAATGTGTTAAAGGAAAACTATACCCCCCAAATAATGTAGGTCTCTATTAAAAGATACTGAGTAAAACAGCTCATGTGTAAAACCCTGCTGCATGTAAATGAACCATTATCATAATAATATACTTTTTTAGTAGTATGTGCCATTGGGTAATCATAAATAGAAAATTGCCATTTTAAAAAATAAGGGCCGCCCCCTGAGATCATAAGATTCACTGTGCACACATACAAACCACATGTAAGGTCACATGAGCCAATTAACAGACAGAGTTCTGCCTTTTGCTTCCTCACTTCTTCCTGTTACAGTTAGTGTTGTAGTATTTCTGGTCAGGTGATCTCTGAGACAACACAGATAGAGTCACGAAATGGTAGTTCAAGGCAAGAGATGTAAAAGGGCAATATTTATGTAAATATATATTCCAGTTTGGTAAGATTCTTTAATATGTCATTCAATTTGATATAAACTATCTGTTGCTTAAGTATTCATTTTGGGGGTATAGTTTTCCTTTAAAGTAACTTTTTCTTCAAGTACTGAAAGGATATAAGCACAGGAGTCTGTTTTACTTTGAGATTTATTATGTAGTGTGTTAATTAAACATTGCAGGGTTAATGTTACACTATGGGGGCATGTGCAAGACTCTCTGACAGTCACATACACAACCTAAAGCAATAAGTGATTGGTGCAGGACTGTATAAGGATCAGACTCATTGCAATTGACCATTTACAGGCAGACCCAAGGCAAAATATATATCTGATTAGTTTAAACCTCTTTATTTCACAAATAATAACATTCATAAATGAAAAAAGCAGTTTTTGGGAACATCAGGATAAGATTTTGATGTAAAATCCGTGAAAATAATACTTAAAATCAAAGAAATGCACCCATTGAAACGCATTATAGATTGGTGGGACCACAAATGTAAAATGTGGGAAAGCTTAAAGTCAGGGTAAAATCGAGGTTTAACTGTACTTTAATTTTTTAAAGTTACTGTTCCTTTAAACCCATTCTTGCCATGCCAAAGATCCCTGTTAGGACTTGCTCGATTACTGCAGCGATTCTCCTCTTTCCGCAGCGCTGGGTGTCGGACAGGATCCTGGTTGATGGTTTGAGAGAACTAGAGTTTTTCGGAGGTGAGCTGATCTTGCAATCTTTACTGTAACAAAGGGCTATTCATTCATTTTGGAGTGGGCCACGTCCCTGGTTGGTAACTTTAAAAACTATTTCCATACTAGTCAGAATTTGTGAGGGGGGTTTGGATAGTACCGACTGAAGGATCACAAATACTCTAGCATTAAAGCTTTGTTTCTTGAGAAAGGTTATACCGTAAATAACAAACAAGGCTTTACAGAGTACAATAGGATTACAGTGCTGCTCGCAAGAGTAGACAAACTAAAGGTTTAAGGTACAAATGAGACGTAGGGATTTTAGAAACAAATTTATGATTTACAAATGACTGATTAATTAAAGGGTTTGCTCACCTTTAAATTAACTTTTAGTATGACGTAGAGGGTGATATTCTGAGACAATTTGCAATTGGTTTTCATTTTTTATTATTTGTGTTTTTTTTTAGTTGTTTAGCTTTTTATTCAGCAGCTCTCCAGATTACAATTTCAGCAATCTGGTTGCTGGGTTCCAAATTCCCCTAGCAACCATGCACTGATTCAAATAACAGACTGGATTATGAATAGAAGAGGGTTTGAATAGAAAGATGAGTGATACAAAGTAGCAATAACAATACATGTGTAGCCTTACAGAGCATTTGTCTTTTAATGGGGTCAGTGACCCACGTTTGAAAGATGGAAAGAGTCAGAAACAGAAGGCAAAGAATTCAAAAACTATAAAAAAAAAAAAAATTAATAATGAAGACCAATTGAAAAAAAAAAAGTTGGTTAGAAATGGTCAGTCTATAACATACTAAAAGTTAAAGGGGTTGTTCACCTTCCAAACACTTTTTTTCAGGTCATTTGTTTTCAGATTGTTCCACAGAAATAAAGACTTTTTTTCAATTATTTTCCAGTTTTTATTTTTAACCGTTTCTTTTTAATCAAAGTTTTTAATGTCCCTTTCTCTGGTGTTTGGGTCTGGCAGCTCAGTATTTCAGCTGCAGACTCTGAACTGTTACAATTTTGCAACATTTAGTTGATACACTTTTCTGCAGTACTTTTTGTAATATCAGCAACTATTGTATCAAGTCTACAGCTGCCTGTAATGAAACCCAGGGATTCTGCTCAACAGGGACAAAGATAACGATGTATCAATTTAGAACATTTTACAGGGTCAGCGACCCCCCCTTCCCAGAGAAGCTTTAGAAGGTGAAAAATGAAACTTTACACTTCAATTTTAGAATAACGGTGACACATAGAAAAAAGAAAGTAATTGGAAAAAGTCTTTATTTCTGGTGAACTGTCTGAAACCAAATGAACTGAAAAAAGTGTTTGAAGGTGAACAACCCCATTAAGATACATTAAATATGCTTACCTTTAGGGAGCGGCGAAATGTTTGGAAGGAAGGAGAAAGTCTGATCATTATTAGAAGTGTTAAAGGAGAACTTGACAAAGACGTAGGCTAGAAATGCTAAATGTTATATTTTGGACTTTATCGACTGCAGCCTGTTAGTAGGGAAGTTCTGTGTCTCTGCTAAAGATGCCTCCGTAGCTCCCCATCATCTTTTCTGCACTCACCCATTCACAATACACTGTGTGTGTATATGTGTGTGTGTATATGTGTGTGTGTATATGTGTATAGACACACACACGGCAGCTCAGAAACCAGTGCATTCTGCATTGAAATTTCATGATCTTAAAGGAGAAGGAAACCCCCAGGGCGCAAAACCCCTCCCCCTCCCCTGTGTTGCCCCCTCCCTCCTCCCCCCTGGCCTACCTGTCCCGCTGGGCAAATGCCCCTAGCTTGTTACTCACCCCTCTGCGCAGGTCCTGTCCACGGAGTTCACAGTCGCCATCTTCTCCCACGCGCGTCTTCTTCCTGCTCTGACCGGCGTTTTCTGGCGCATGCGTACCCGTATGGCTCTACTGCGCATGCGCCGAATGTCACGAAGTTTTCCGATTTCACTTCGTGACATTCGGCGCATGCGCAGTAGAGCCATACCGGTAACTGTTCCTACTGCGCATGCGCCAGAAGACGCCGGTCAGAGCAGGAAGAAGACGCGCGTGGGAGAAGATGGCGACTGTGAACTCCGTGGACAGGACCTGCGCAGAGGGGTGAGTAACAAGTTAGGGGCATTTGCCCAGGGGGACAGGTAGGCCAGGGGGGAGGAGGGAGGGGGGGGCAACACAGGGGAGGGGGGGAGGGGCAGTGCTAACGAAGATGCCTAACAAGGTCCAAGATGGGGAACTGCTGGGGCAACTTTGAAGGCCTGGATCATTACTGTTATAGGGTTGCTGAACCTTTGGGCTGGTACAGTGAGTTCAGTCAATACAATGGAGCATTTTTAGCTTTTTTGGGGCCCAGAATGCACTAGCTTCCTTGTCATGCCATTGTTATACAGTGAATTGCAAGCCTCCCAGACAACTAGTTTAGCTAATAATGGACTGTGTTAAGTTAATATGTCGCATGAAGCTGAGCAGATACTCCTCTCCCTTCCTCCAGACTCGCATTTAAGGGACTCTCAAAGGAAAGTAAGTGGGACCTTCTGTGTGTATGTGTTGCATGGAGGACTCTTCATCACCGGTGTGTTTTTTTGGTGTGGAGTTGCGTCTCATCCCTTGCCTAGAAGTGATTTAAGTCATGCATATGAAATGCTGCATGTTGTATCTCATCTGCATTTGGATTTTCCGTGTGTACAATCCCAATAGAAATGAATGTCCTCTCCTGTGCAGTGCAACACACAATAAAAGGAGAAAGGCACCCTCATGTGTTTTGTCCAAGAAAAGCGGTTTGTAGCTTGAAACTGAATGTAGTTTAGAGACCCCAGGGCAGAAAGGGAACCCAGCAGTGCAGATACTTAGGGGCAGATTTATCAAGAGTCGAAGTGAAATTTTTAATTTCAAACATAAAAATTCTCATTTTCAAGTTTTTTGTGTGTAATTCGACTAGTGAACAGTTAAAATTGTATTTGAGTTTTTTTTAAAAAAAAATTGAATTTCGAAAATGTATCAAGTACTGACCCTTTAAGAATTTGAATTCGACTATTCGCCACCTTAAATCTGCCGAATTACTGTTTTAACCTATGGGGGACATCCTGGAATCAGTTTGGAGTTGTTTGATGGCATCCTGAAAATCCTTGGTTTTTTTTTTTCACAGAAACAATTCTAATCGAATGTGAATTTGATTTGAGTTTGCGGGTCGATCCCATTCACCCGTTTTTAAAAATTCTATTTTTTTTTAAAAAAAATGGGTGCATGAATTAAAGAGAAACAGATGCTGAGAGAGGAATAGTGGAGATAAATGTGACTATTTCAGAAACAATGCAGAATTTTTAATTGGTTGTATTTAGAAAGTTTCTTATTTCAGTATGATGAAGCTTATAGTGACAATAGTTCCCCTTTAAACATTCACTATAGCTCATGTGCATGTATTGGCCGCTCCCTACTTTTTAAATATGGGATGGCAGGGATCAGACATTGGAGGCCACATGATAAGCTGCCAGTCTCTAAACATATTATTACAGTAGTTTCATTTCAGTCTCATGCTGTGTTGTCCTTTGATTTCTGAGCTTGCAAATGGCTTTGACTCTCACCTAGGGGAGCCATGTTGAGCCGGGGGAAGGTGTGATCTTGTTGCACGCTCCCTTGTCTGTATTGATTCATGTACATTAACATGAGTGAGTGGCATCTGCATGTGTCTATTTACTATTGGTCTCTGTGCCCTTTCAGCCCATGTAGAATCATGCCAATGCAACTGTTCTTCTGCTATATATTCTATCCATACAAACCCACCTATTGTTTCTTCTTGCTGACATTTCATACTTCCATGCACACTCCTAATATATCATACTTATCTACTGCAACCCAAAGTTCCATACTCTGCTGCCTTCCTACCTTTAATAGTGCTATCAGTAATCCTGCCCAAGCCCCAGGTTTTAGGGGCCACGCTGTATCCGTTCCCTTTTTAGTGTTGTATTTATCTGATTTATGTGACAGTCCATTTTTTGCTGTTTGTGAGATATGGACTGTATTTTGATTGTGTACAATACATTCGAACCCCCATTTTACGTTTTCAGGGAACCAGGAAAAAAACTATATAAAATCTGGGAAAGTGTGAAATCAGGGAAATGTGTTTTCTTCAAGTACTGAAAGGATATAAGTAGTGATGGGCGAATTTATTTGCCAGGCGTGAATTTGCGGCGAATTTCTGCCTCCAGCGGTGTCCAAATATTTTGGACGCCGGCGACAATTCTAGGCGCCCATTGACTTTAGTGGGCGTCAGAATTGTCGCCAGCGTCTGAATTTTCTGCATTTCTCTGCCTCATTCTGTCTCCCTTTGCCCCCCGCTCGGTTTCCACCCTCCTTACGGATGTCAGACCAATGAAGCAGCGAGTGTTGAATCCGTAGCAACTGCTCATGGTCCCGGCGCTATGGGAATCTACACCCCGGACAGCAGTTGTTACGAACTGCTAACTTTGATAGGTGAGTGATAGAACAGACATGGTCCTGCAAAGATCACATTTAAATGTCAGTTGCTCTTTAATTCATGTACTTTTTATTTATTTATTTTTCCTTTTAGGTAGAGGATTTGATGACTTGATGACTGTAAATTTAGCTCGTTACAGACCGATTGGAGAATACGCTTGTATCAGGAGGGTGAATTTGGAGTTCTGCACCAATGACATGGTTAATTTTCTGCAGGTAAGACAGTAGTGATGTGTGGGTCTGATTTTCCTTGACCCGCACCCTCCTCCTCCCCTCTATTTATAGGCCTGCCCTGCTGGTGACATCACAAAGGGGCATGGCAAGCGCATGCCTATAAAAATGGAAGCAGGAAGCCGGCACATCCTGCTTCCATTTTTATAGGCATGCGCTCCACGCCCCTTTGTGATGTCACTAGCAGGATTGCCAGGTTGGTGGTTTTCCAGGCAAATCTAATCTAATTTAAAGCCCAGGCGGGTTTTGAAAGTACAAACTAGCCAAGGTATGGATTTGGCCTTCTTTTTGGGCCTTTGGCTGGTTTGTACTTTGGAAACCAGCAAGTTTTTTTCCTTGCCCTAATGTGCCAAGCCTGTGTCTCCTAATGCATGTTGGGTAATGTAGTTTTTGGCAACTGCCAAGTTCAACGTAAGACTACAATACCCAGCATGCAATGGGACTGACCTATAGAAGTCGGGAGTTACCAGATTTTGGGCTCTGTACCCCAGTCTCCCATCGCATTTTCCGGTGACTTTCCTCAATTTCTGACCATTTTGGGGCAAAAATCTTCTGGCCACTAACCAATGTTTATTGAAATTGTAAATGTATAAGGGCCTTATGGGGCCCCTATACCTCCCCTCTGTAATTATGCCCCTGGTTACAGGCGAATCTGTCCCATTTTGCTTCATGGAAAAATTAGTGAAACAGTGAAAACTTGAAAAAGGCGTATTTTCACATATATATTTTTTTTTATACTGTTTTTCACTGCACACATTGTGCTATTTTTAATCTATTCTTGAAGTGCCTCTTGGCTAGTTTTGGGCTGGTTTTGAAAATTAGACCCGGCTTAAGAGCTCAACCCGAACCCACCCACAACCTGCAAAGGAAGTGAGGAGGACGACCCGAACCCGTGGGTCCCGCACATCACTATAAGACAGAATTGACTTGGCTAGCTGGAATGTAGATCATACAGTGATTTTGGGAGAGAGGAATTCATTTTGATCTTGACACTGCTCTTATAAGGAATAGTAGGAAACAAACTATTGCCTTAACAACTGCATTATATTGGCACATTACTTTGAGGGTTTACTAGTGTATTTATAAAACCTTTCTGATAAAGCTTACTTAGTTTTAACCTTTCCTTCTCCTTTAAGGTATCATCTTTAATACATTCTTTTTGATTCTAGACTGAGCTCCATGTCTCCAAGTTGTTCAACCACCCCAATATCCTTCCCTACAGAGCCACATTTATAGCTGACAATGAGCTTTGGGTGGTAACTCCCTTTATGGCTTATGGTAAGTAGCATCAGAAATTAGCTCATTGTTGTTGTTTCCCTGTCCTGGTGGAAGATGTCAGCAATGTATTGTTTTTATCTCAGCACTGGCCCAGCTGGGTCGACAACACATGGCGAGGAGCTGCACATATATTAAGAGCTGCTCATATATTAAATGGCACAGAAACACAAGGGCAATCATTATTTTGAGGTGGGACATGTGTAATTATTTGCTTGTAAAGGCTATAAATTCATAGCATATACATATAGATTTACATTTATATGAGGGTGAGTAGACCATTCTCTATAACATTTATTAGAAAAGTACTATACAGAACATTTAGATTATGTGCCATTATGTAATCCTTTACATAAATCTGTTTTATAAGAACAGTTGTTAAGGAGAGTTAATTGTGGGCAATTCTTCCCTATCAGAACCTGGTAAAGTTTCACTGCTGCGATCAGGCTCAGAAGTAGCACACAGACTGGCATGGACTTCGAGAAACCGGATAATTTGGCAGTAACATCTGTCCATCTCTCTCTCCCTGCAGGTTCAGCCAAAGATCTTATCTGTACTCACTTTACAGATGGGTTGAGTGAGCTGGCAATCGCATACATCCTTCTAGGAGTGCTAAAAGCTTTGGATTATATCCATCACATGGGATACGTTCATAGGTAAAACACATAGGGAACAGGACTCCTTTGGGGTCTGTAAATGTAACTAACACTCACCCTGGCTAATCTGTGCTCCACAGAGACTCTTAAAATAACTGTAGTTATCTGTTTCACTAACATGATGAGCTTTCATAGAACATTCTTGTGCTGGGACTGGACATCTGCAGCTTTTGTGAGATATGGAGCAGTTATTATACACAGGGATTCTCAATGGGCTGGTAAATGGGAAACGTTGAGTTTCTGTTTAGTGCAAGAAATAAAAGCCATAGAGATTTCTTTATTAAAACAGTAGGCAAAAAGTTTGTTCAGCACATGCCCTATTCATTAAAGTCATGCTAAACAAGGGAGATACATTTGAGGAGTTAGAACTAAGCCATTACCTGCCTTTTCTAATGGGTTACCTCCACAGGTTTATCCCTCTCCATTTAATTGCTCAAGTCCTGATCATAAGGATGGACCTGAGTTTTACAGCCTCTTATTGTGCTTTGGGCAGCAATGATCTCCTTTAAATGGAATTAGTTTGTATATCTCCATTCTTCTTTTTTTTCCCATTCATTGTCCCTAGGAGTGTGAAGGCAAGTCACATTCTTATCTCTCTGGATGGCAAGGTCTACCTCTCTGGCCTGCGCAGCATCCACAGTATGATAAATCATGGGCAGCGTCTTAAGGTGATACACGACTTTCCCAAGCACAGTGCTAGGGTACTTCCCTGGCTGAGCCCGGAGGTCCTGCAGCAGGTAGGAAAACATCAGCTCACATGTAGGAGCATTTAAAGACCCAGCAATGCCAGGACTTGGAAATGCCCAGTAACATGACACGCAATGTGAATTTTTCTCCTGAAGCATAAGCCAGTGTCTTCTCTTTTGTTCTGTTGTAGAACCTACAGGGGTATGATGCCAAATCTGATATCTACAGTGTGGGAATCACAGCATGTGAGCTTGCTAATGGCCACGTACCGTTTAAGGACATGCCAGCCACACAGGTGAAGCCACCGATTAAATAACTACCAAAAAATTGATTATTATAGAATAGATAAGTAGCACAATTCATGGCTTCACTTCCATTCCCCTTAACCAAATATTTCAATCACAAATCCTACTCAGATGCTACTGGAAAAGTTGAATGGCACAGTCCCCTGCCTGCTGGACACAGCCACCATTCCAGCCTCGGAGCTGACTATGAAAACATCCCGTTCAGGAGCAGACTCTGGTATTGGAGAGGGAACGTCTAGTCGTCCTTCCAACGGGGAACCATCTATGCATCCTTATAACCGCAGCTTTTCCCCTCAATTCCACAACTTGGTGGAGCAGTGTCTACAGAGAAACCCTGAGCTGAGGTGAGAGCTTAGCATTCTACTTCTTTTACTTCCATGGGGTTCATTCAGTCCCCCATTAATTCCCACAGATCCTTTCATCTTTCACCTGCTGTCCTTGAATAGCAAGTGTATAGAATATCCCATACATGAGTCTAAACCAGGGGTTTCATCTATTTTTTTTTTTCTGTAGGCCGAGTGCAGGCACCCTCCTCAATCATTCCTTCTTCAAACAGGTAAGGGTTGTCAGTAGGTTTTTTTTTTTCAACTACCAAGTTGTGGGGGTCCATTGACTTTTGGGGCACAAAACATGGTTTTATAATTCTGTTTGTTCCACCAAAGATTTGGAATTCCTGTTGGCTTTTCTCTTGTGCTTTATAACTACATTTGCAATCATTGCTGTGTCTCTCTAAGTGTATAGCTTCCACATGTATTAGCTGTTAGGGCATCCATGTATCTATAGATAGATAGATACCTGTAGATAGATAGATAAATTGATATAGATAGATAGGTAAATTGATATAGATAGATTGATATAGATAGATAGATAGATAGATAGAGAGATAGAGAGAGATAGATTGAGATAGATAAATAGATTTTTGTACTTACCGTTAAATCCTTTTCTCTTGTCCTACATTGGGGGACACAGGCACCATGGGGATTAAGTCCTGTTGCTTGGAGAATGGACACTGAAAGGTTAAGGGAGCTCCTCCTCCTGCACTGGGCTTAATCCCCTACCTACTTCCTATTAGCCTCAGTTTTTGGGCCGAAGAAGGAAGGACAACCCTACAATTAACTAAAAACTGCAAACCGAGGCAGAACCTCTTCCCCCCCTAAGGAGAACTTGTGTAAACAGAGTCATCTTAATTCAATTTAATTCAATTAGCCAAATAAAACAGGGAGGGGAGGCCTGTGTCCCCCAATGTAGGACAAGAGAAAAGGATTTAACAGTAAGTACAAAAATCAATTTTTCTCTTGCCTAGATTGGGGGACACAGGCACCATGGGGATGTCCCTAAGCTTCCCATGAGGGTGGGACTTGTTGTCTCAAATGCTCAGGTAAATCACAATCTGAAGCACCCTCCTCTCGAAGCTCATTTCTGCTCAGGAGAATCTGTGTATCTGTGACACCTGGAGAAGATGTGGATGTAGGACCAGACTGCAGCCCTACAACCTGGTCAGCGGAAACCTGGTGGCAACACCACCCAAGAAGTGCTGAGGACTCTCGTAGAGTGAGTTTGGATCCCGAAGGGTAGATTTTTTCCCTTCTCCGTGTATACCCTGAGGATGGCTGACCTGATCCATTTGGAGATCGAAGCCCTGGATGCACATAGTCCCTTCCAAGGTCCCTCTGGAAGCATGAATAGGTGATTACCCACCGGAGAAACTTAGTAGTAGTAGAAAGTGTGCCTGTAGTATTCAAACAACGTCCAGCGTGTGCAATCTTTGTCCATCGCCATCAAGGGATGCGAATAGGAGGAGAACCACTAACTCCTGATTAGTCTGGAAACTCAGACACCACCTCAGAATCAGGGGTCGGCTTTGACCCTACTTTATCCTTGTGGCGTATAGTGAATGTAAGTCTACCTGCTAGGGCTGCTAACTCCGAAACTCGGCCAGCTGAATTGATGGCCCAGAGAATGCTGTCTAGACCGTCGGGATAGGTAATGGATTGACTCTAAAAGCTCAAAACGGCTGATCATGCAATGCTGAAAGCGCAAGATTAAGATCCCCAGGAGCGATATTTGATGGTAAGGTGGGGCCTGTGTAAGGGCACCCTGAAACACGTTGTGTCGTTTGGGCCTAGTACCAGTTGCTGTGGAAAAGATGAATAGGGTTGAACCTGTACAATCGGGGAGCTAAGGGCTAGGCCCTTCTCTATTCCCTCTTAGTAAAGTTTCCTTCGCTGAAACTTGTGGATCCTTGGAACTATTCACACACCAGGATATGAAGGTCTTCCATACTCAGTGGTAATTGCGGGCTGACACAGGTTACATAGCTTTCACTAAGTAGGTATAGCCTTCCGTGGAACTCCAGATCTGTTGAGAAATAGGGCTTCAAGATCCATGCCGTTAAAAACCAGCCGTTGAAAATTCTGGTGGACGATCTGTCCCTGGGAAAAAAGATCTCCCCTGGTTTGGAGGCGGAAGGGGAGAATGCCATAGTTTGATGAGTTCCATGAACCAACGTCTGCGTGACCAAGATGGGGCTATCAGTATTATCGTGACTCCTTCTAGTCCTCTGAGCCCGAGTACGCTAGGAAGAGCTCCTTTAACCTTTTAGTGTCCATTCTCCAAGCAACAGGACTTAATCCCCATGGTGCCTGTGTCCCCCAATCTAGGCAAGAGAAAGAGATTTATATAGATAGCTATAGATAGATTGATATAGATATATATAAATAGTGATAGATATATAGATAGATGTACAGATAGATAGATGAAGGGAGGGTGTTCCCCTGCCCCCGAAACGTTGATGTGTTTGGTGGCATAATAAAAGGGGTCCACTCCCTGACTGCATAAAATCTAGTGTGTGCGGATCCATTTACTATACGCCTGGTTCAGCTTTCAGCATTAGTCTTTGCTAAGCAGCCATTATCGCTGATTATCTTGCCCTTAGCCCTCCTGTTCTGTTATACTCTCTGTTCTGTTATAATCTCTATAAACCTCTATAGTAGGGGCAAACTCTTAGGTTTATGGAGAAAGATATTATGATACCATAAGAGTATTTATTGTTTTGCTGCTGTGATTTTTTTTATATATGTCTTTATCTGAAAGATACCTTTTCCCTGTTACCTGCAGATAAAACGCAGAGCATCTGACGCCCTCCCAGAACTGCTTTGTCCTGTGTCGCCAATCACCAGCTTTGAATCAACTCTGAACTCCCAGTCAGTTCTGGAAGCGGCGTCTGGTTTGGAGCAACTAGCTATAGAGGACTGGGACTTCTAAGGGCAAAAAAGGAGAAATT
The DNA here is from genome assembly GCA_038501925.1 of Xenopus petersii. Taxonomy (NCBI): domain Eukaryota; kingdom Metazoa; phylum Chordata; class Amphibia; order Anura; family Pipidae; genus Xenopus; species Xenopus petersii. The sequence goes on along the minus strand of CM076688.1, from coordinate 133,154,190 downwards.
CAGAACCTGTTCATGTTTACACTGCACTCATCCCAAACGTTTTATTGGGAATGGGTGCAAGGGGGTTAACCCTTTCACTTACACTGCTTAGGAGTTTGTACACCTCCATTGGCTATGGTAAAAACTCTTTAAGCCTCAGCACTAGAACTCTCTCACGTGTCTTTGTACATTTCTGTCCCGTTGCCTGTGCTTGATGACTGGTGTATTTAATTCCCCTGTTTTTGTATGCCGACAGAGTGTGTTAAAGAGCAACTCCACCCTGAGCAAGATTGGTTTTTGTTCCCATTTATTTTGTGGAATCTGAACAATTGTGTCAGAACCTCTCATTAAGCTGGGTCTGCGTTAATAATTAGGCAATTCATTTGCAACCGCGGTCGCTGCTGGGCTCGTTGGTTTTAGAAATCTAGAATGGAAATTAACAGCAGGACCTGCAGCATGTTTCTCTCCAGCCGATCCTTAACTGGGAGTAGGGTCAGAGGTAAAGGGCAATGCAGTTAGGCCACCAGCTAAATATATTTTCACACCAGTGGGGCCTAAGGCAAAAAGACTGTCTCTGCCCTAAACCTGGTTCTGATTGGAACCTGCAGTTTTGTGGATTAAAGAGAAATTACCCTTCATTTATCATATTCCTGAGGTCTCTGGGTGGAGCAGACCAGCCAAGTGCCTGGCTTTTAAACCAGTGACTTACCTTATGTTTTCTTCAGGCCCACCTGTGTAAGTTTGGAATTGACCATACACGTTTGGATAAACCTTGTGTTTTAATATAACTGATTTCCATTCATGTTTGAACTGGCATGTGATGTTCACATTGCACGGAAATAAGACACTTTATAGAGCTGCGTTGCCCTTTTGTCTTTCTTTTGATCCAATGTGAGTTTCCCAAAAGATCCTTCTAGAACACCTTCTTCCATTGAACTTCATGCAGTGCACCTTCTGCCCCTTAATATTGATAAGCTGTGTCACTATCCAGTGATGCCATCTATGAATAGAGTAGTTTGAAGGTTTGGTTGAACTAACATTGTAGGTGCACGGGGCAGGCTTGGTTGCATTAACTCAAATCCCATGGCTGGAGGTGGCCTACATCTGAACCCATGATCGGAAGGGTTTCGGTGATGAGCCTGAGTTATGTATATCCAATGGAAGAAGAAGGCATTAGTTCCTGTCTCATATAAATCTCCCCGCCCTCCAGAATTGGCAACAGCACTGGCAGGTTGGTCTTATGTTTATAAGCTGGAGATACTCTGTTACACGCATTTTGTTGCCAAAGGAATAAATTTTAAATATTTCACTACGTCGGTATCGTACCTTGTGTATTCTGACTATGAAGATTTTCATTCATCCAGGTCATGGTATATCTAATATAAGTAATTCTAAAACAATATCGTGTGTATTCATGCCATCCAGGAAAGCTGGGACGATGCTAATATTTTCGTTTTATTTTTGCAGAACTGAGTTATCCGTAGCAGAGCTGCTGTCACTGGGCAAGAGGTGGGAGTGCAGTCGGGGGGGGGCCCTGTTAAAAAGAGGTGGTCCCAAATTACAGCTGTAAAATAGGCAGTAAAACCAAAAAAAAGTGTTTTAAAGAAATTAAAATATTATGTACTGTTGCCCTACACTGGTAAAACTGATGTGTTTGCTTCAGAAACACTACTATTATTCATATAAACAAGCTGCTGTGTAGCAATGGCAGAAATTGAAAAAAGACACTATAAACTATAGTAGTACCTATCTGTTATCTACTGTGTAGCCTGTGCTTGAATGGCTGCCCCCATGGCTACACAGCAGCTTGTTTATATAAACTATAGTAGTACTTATCTGTTATCTACTGTGTATCCTGTGCTTGAATGGCTGCCCCCATGGCTACACAGCAGCTTGTTTATATAAACTATAGTAGTTCTTATCTGTTATCTACTGTGTATCCTGTGCTTGAATGGCTGCCCCCATGGCTACACAGCAGCTTGTTTATATAAACTATAGTAGTACTTATCTGTTATCTACTGTGTATCCTGTGCTTGAATGGCTGCCCCCATGGCTACACAGCAGCTTGTTTATATAAACTATAGTAGTACTTATCTGTTATCTACTGTGTATCCTGTGCTTGAATGGCTGTCCCCATGGCTACACAGCAGCTTGTTTATATAAACTATAGTAGTACTTATCTGTTATCTACTGTGTATCCTGTGCTTGAATGGCTGCCCCCATGGCTACACAGCAGCTTGTTTATATAAACTATAGTAGTACTTATCTACTGTGTATCCTGTGCTTGCATGGCTGCCCCCATGGCTACACAGCAGCTTATTTATATGAACTATAGTTGTGTTTCTGAATCAAACACATCAGTTTTACCAGTGCAGGGCAACACTGTATTATATAGTTATTTTAAAACTATTTCATTGTTTGATGTTACTGTTCCTTTAAAAGACAAGGAAAGCCCTATTCCAAAATGTAAGGCTGCCCTTACTGAATAGGTTTAATTCCCAGGACATGTAAAGTCTACATTTTCCTACCATGTATATAAGTTGGGCATTTCTTCCCCACCCAAACCACATCATTTGTACTGCATATACCACTCCGTTTGCCAGAGCCATCAAATTTTCCTAAAACAAATAGCAGCTTTTACCCAGCAGCAATTTTCACTCACATCATCAGTAACACTGACATCTGCAAGCAGGACATGTATGCTGTAAAGTTCATGCAATGCAGATTTACACAGGCACAACACACTTTAATACAAAGTTCTGCTGGGGTTGAGCACTGTAATGATTAAGCTGAGCTTAGGAGAAAAAAGATAGGATCAGACAGCTAGAGCAGCGTTTCTATGGGAACCAGCAATGCTATCTCGTCATTGGCTGTTACACTGAAGGGTGTGTTAAGTAATCTGAGCTGAGCATGCTCATAAATCAACAGCCAAAGCAAATGCCTGAGGGAGGGGACTGAGTGGGTTAGAGTAGTAAAAGGATTTCTAAGTGATTAAGGGGATGCTGCAGCCTTACTGTTAACCTTTTAACAACGATAGTGGCAGTTATCTAAAGATTTCAAAGAGGTTGTTCACTGATTAAATTTTTGTAGAGGGGATTTACATGTCCTTTAAAGCGCATGTAAAGGCAAAAAAATAAAATCATATTTTTACTTTAATGAAAAAGAAACCTATCTCCAATATACTTTAATTAAAAAATGTGTACCGTTTTTATAAGGGATGCACCAAATCCACTATTTTGGATTAGGCTGAACCCCCGAATCCGTTGTGAAAGATTCGGCCGAATACCAAACCAAATCCTGATTTGCATATGCAAATTTGGGATGGGAAGGGGAATTTTTTTTTTAACTTCCTTGTTTTGGGACAAAAAGTCACGCGATTTCCCTCCACGCCCCTCATTTGCATATGCAAATTTTGATTCAGTTTGGCCGGGCAGAAGGATTCAGCCGAATCCTGCTGAATAAGGCAGAATCCTGGCCGAATCCCGAACCGAATCCTAGATTTGGAGCATCCCTAGTTTTTATAAGAAACCTGACTGTATGCAGTGAAATTCTCTCTTCATTTACTGCTGCTGTGGATAGGAATTGTCAGACGGTCCCAAACCGATCTACAGGGAAACAATCATACTTATGTACAGCAGGGGGAGCCCTCAGCCATGCAGAACTCAAGCAGCTTTGTTTGTTTCCCTGTAGAGCAGTCGGCGACTGTGTAGAGATTTGTATTGGATTTTATTTTTGCCTTTACATCCCCTTTACTGTTTCCAACTCCAGCTGCAGGGACAAAGATCACGAAGGCAGATTTAAACAGATAAACTGGGATTCTATTTGGAGGATTATTTTGCTGCAGCCACTGGTTCTGCAGAGTTGGAGAAAGTTTGTATTAAACAATCCAAAAACTATAAAATCCACATTAGATTACATGACAACACAGGACCCAGTGCAGTCTGTATATTCTGATTATTAATCAGTCTTGTGTTATCGACTTCTGGCAGATATTATTTGACTTGTGCTGTTTTGATCATTTATGACGATCCCTAAGCAGCCCAGACCACACTGAGCATGTGCACAGTCTTGGTCTTGCAAAGATGTATAACAAAGTTACAAGATGGTGACTCCCTGTGGCCAACTTTGAAAGCATAAATCATTTGTTTGATTAGGCTTGTGGTGCAGTAAGTTTATGTTTATGTTTAGTATACAAAATACAGCATTTCTAGCCTTATTCTATTTTACACTTTACTTCCCCTTTAAGGGAAACGATTATGTATTTATAAGCAGGGGTTATAGTACCTATGTTTATATTTGAAGTCAAATAATTCTGAGTATAACTCAGACTGCCACAGGAACGCCAGTTCTACAATATATTCCAACCAACATTTGAGTCAGTTTATACATGCCCCCAGTATGCAACAGCATTGCCAGTAACACCAACATGCCCTTAGTCTGCCCTAAAATCTGCACACTTCTGGGTAAGCCCACCCCTTTTGGGGTCAGCAATTCAAGACTGTCTGTAGGAATACAGAACAAGGAGGGGTGTTCCCTCTACTGGTTGTACTGCTGTAGTTAGTTGTGGGTGGGCTGCTTCTAGTAGGGAGAGGGTACAGTTATTTTTGTGTGATGTACAACTACAGACAGGAGCAGCTTCCCCCAAAAAAGCACCTGCTTCCTGCCTGGGCTTCCCTTGCAGATCCACACAAAAGGAAACTGATATTAGTGATGCCGTGGTTTATGAGCAGTACCCCTGTGCCAAGGCTTCAACCTGTTGCTGAGCATTGAGCAGTGAATTGGGTGCTAATGAGGATTTCGATTTCCCCTTTAAACACTATTAAATGCTTTCCTTTTCAATGGAATCTAATGACAAGTACGATAAGAAATAACAAGTCTATTCCAATTTTTATTATACATATGTGCAATTGCTTGTAAGGTTGGCCAGCTGAGACGCTCTGTGTTTTTTAAAAAGGCACAATTGTCTCCTTTGTGTGATGAGATCTCCCCCGGAAACCTCTGATTACAATAGTCCCCACTGCATAGAAATAGAAATCGACATACAGAATTAAAATTGCATCTTTCCCTGATATGAATCTGCTCAGGAGATGCTGATCCAGCCCCAGATTTTCTAGTAGACTTAAGGTATGAAGATCCAGATTACGGAAAGATCTTTTATCTGGAAAGCCCCAAGTCCCAAGCATTCTGGATAACGAGTCCTATACCTGTACCACTATCTATGCTTATAAGGCTCACGGCACATCGGCTTTATTTTGTTGTGGGCTAAATATCACATTTTTAAGTAACTCAGAACCAGAGCCTGGACCTTCTCATGAGAACTACAATCTTCAAACTTCCCTGCATTGCTTATTGTACTTATATCTGACCTACCACTCCTTTCATTGCCGCTTCTATGGAAGTCTTTGGCATGTTCCTCTCCCGACACTGCTCAATCAGTTGGGATAATGTAATGTTCAGGTCTGGGTTAGGTCCTCCTTCTGTTAGTGAAGACCAAGAGAATTAAACATCTGATTGGACAACTACTGTTGAGATGTTGTTTCCTCCACGTTACTTATCTTACCTCTCACAGCTACTTTGATCATCATGGAGAGTTTGGCAAACAAGCGGGACCTTGCCTCATCCTTGGGACCCTTAATATGTTTTACTTTAGACCACTTGTTGTGCCTGGCACACGTCAATAAGGAGGTATGGAAGTCGGCCTCCTGAGAGGCTACAAGGGGAGGTACCATCGCCCCAGTGCTTCTTGGCAAATGAGCAAAGACCTCAAAACATATTTTCTATGGGTGAAGCAGATCCGGACATATTCCTAGCGGGACAGGTTCTGCGGTAGAGGAGAGAATGTACGTAAAGTAGCACTGAACCAGCGATGGTGTTATTGTGTCGCTGGGTTTCAAATGTTTTCAGCTGTGGTCTCAAGCATCTAAATGGGAGATCAATGCTCAATAACATTTGGTGGGCCTTGAAAAACCCATTTATACTCCATTAAAAGACCCCTGCAGAAGGATTACTCTGCCTCTTTAAAAGTCCCCTGCAGATGGATTACTCTGCCCCTTTTAAAGACTCCTGCAGAAGGATTACTCTGCCCCTTTAAAAGACCCAAGACCCCATGCAGAAGGATTACCCTGCCCCTTTAGGAGGACCCCATGCAGAAGGATTACGCTGCCCCTTTAAAAAGACTCCTGCAGCAGAATTACCCCCCAATAATTGATGCCCCCCAATATTGCTCTCAGAAGAGTGTTGTACAAACAACAGATGCCCCAGCAGAATAATGACAATGCCCCTGATAGCCCTATATGAGCCCTACAACAGAGCAGTCTGGATACACCAGTAGCACCACCAGTAGATACACCAGTAGCACCACCAGTAGATGCACCAGTAGCAACACCAGTAGATGCACCAGTAGCACCACCAGTAGATGCACCAGTAGCACCACCAGTATATGCACCAGTAGCACCACCAGTAGATGCACCAGTAGCACCACCAGTAGCAACACCAGTAGATGCACCAGTAGCACCACCAGTAGATGCACCAGTAGCAACACCAGTAGATGCACCAGTAGCACCACCAGTAGATGCACCAGTAGCAGCACCAGTATATGCACCAGTAGATGCACCAGTAGCAGCACCAGTAGCACCACGAGTAGATGCACCAGTATATGCACCAGTAGCACCACCAGTAGATGCACCAGTAGCACCACCAGTAGATGCACCAGTAGCAGCACCAGTATATGCACCAGTAGATGCACCAGTAGCACCACGAGTAGATGCACTAGTATATGCACCAGTAGCACCACCAGTAGATGCACCAGTAGCAGCACCAGTATATGCACCAGTAGCACCACGAGTAGATGCACTAGTATATGCACCAGTAGCACCACCAGTAGATGCACCAGTAGCACCACCAGTAGATGCACCAGTAGCACCACCAGTAGATGCACCAGTAGCAGCACCAGTAACACCACCAGTATATGCACCAGTAGCAGCACCAGTAGATGCACCAGTAGCACCACCAGTAGCACCACCAGAAGATGCACCAGTAACACCACCAGTAGATGCACCAGTGGAAGCAGCAGGATTCCCCACCTGTGTCACAGTTCCCTATAGAACACTGCAGCAGCAAATGTCCCAATGTCACTAGACCTAGTACAGGGCCCAGCAGTAAGGACAGAAAGTTGCTGCACTTCACTCCACTCAGGGACACTAATAGCTGCTGCTCTCCTGACTCGCTCACTTCCGGCACAATGACCTACGCTTCCTCTTCTCCACTAGCTCGGCGCTCACGTGATGCAGGGATGTCACCCGTGACGTCAGTAGGTCCAGCGGCGGGATAGGAACTGTCCCAGAGTTAAGGCCTGAGCCCCGGAGCCCGAGTGAAGCCGGATATGAGGTGACCGGAGTGTGTGACGGGCCGCGGGGCAGAGCCGGGGGAAGGAGAAGTCAGGGAGGCGGAGGTGCAGTAGGAGGCGCTGAGCGAAGCTTTACCGAGTAATCCGGGGAGGCCCGAGGGCTCGGGAAACTGACAGGACTGGCCGGGATATTAACCCCCTGCTCCGCCGCCATGGGTAAGTACTGAGGCCTACTCACTGCTTATTACTTTCTTCTACTCTCTCTCTCTCTCTCTCTCTCTCTCTCTCTCTCTCTCTCTATCTCTCTCTCTCTCTCCTTGTACTGACACTCGTTTCTCTCTGGGACTGTCACTCACTCTCACTCACTCATTGTCAGGCACTCTCTCTCTCCTGTCACTCACTGTCTCTCTCGCTGTCTCTCTGTCACTCACTCATTGTATCTCTCAACTTCTCTCTCCTCCTCCTCACTCGCTGTCACTGTCTTTATCTCTCCTGTCAGCCACTCTCTCTCTCTTCTCTCCTGTCACTCACTGTCTCTCCCTCTTCTGTCAGTCACTCTCTCTCTCTCCTGTCACTGTGTCTCTCTCTTCTGTCACTCGCTATCTCTCTTTCTCTCTCCTGTCACTCACTGTCTCACTCTCTCACTGTCTCTCTGTCACTCACTCATTGTATCTCTCAACTTCTCTCTCTCTCTCTCATGTCACTCACTGTCTCTATCTCTCCTGTCAGTCTCTCTCTCCTGTCGCTCACTGTCTCTCTCTCTTGCTACTCACTGTCTCTCTCTCCTGTCAGTCTCTCTCTCCTGTCGCTCACTGTCTCTCTCTCTTGCCACTCACTGTCTCTATCTCTCCTGTCAGTCTCTCTCTCCTGTCGCTCACTGTCTCACTCTCTCACTGTCTCTCTGTCACTCACTCATTGTATCTCTCAACTTCTCTCTCTCTCTCTCATGTCACTCACTGTCTCTATCTCTCCTGTCAGTCTCTCTCTCTCTCCTGTCGCTCACTGTCTCTCTCTCTTGCCACTCACTGTCTCTATCTCTCCTGTCAGTCTCTCTCTCCTGTCGCTCACTGTCTCACTCTCTCACTGTCTCTCTGTCACTCACTCATTGTATCTCTCAACTTCTCTCTCTCTCTCTCTCTCTCTCTCCTGTCGCTCACTGTCTCTCTCTCTTGCTACTCACTGTCTCTCTCTCCTGTCAGTCTCTCTCTCCTGTCGCTCACTGTCTCTCTCTCTTGCTACTCACTGTCTCTCTCTCCTGTCAGTCTCTCTCTCCTGTCGCTCACTGTCTCTCTCTCTTGCCACTCACTGTCTCTATCTCTCCTGTCAGTCTCTCTCTCCTGTCGCTCACTGTCTCACTCTCTCACTGTCTCTCTGTCACTCACTCATTGTATCTCTCAACTTCTCTCTCTCTCTCTCTCTCTCTCATGTCACTCACTGTCTCTATCTCTCCTGTCAGTCTCTCTCTCTCTCCTGTCGCTCACTGTCTCTCTCTCTTGCCACTCACTGTCTCTATCTCTCCTGTCAGTCTCTCTCTCCTGTCGCTCACTGTCTCACTCTCTCACTGTCTCTCTGTCACTCACTCATTGTATCTCTCAACTTCTCTCTCTCTCTCTCATGTCACACACTGTCTCTATCTCTCCTGTCAGTCTCTCTCTCTCTCCTGTCGCTCACTGTCTCTCTCTCTTGTCACTCACTGTCTCTCTCTCCTGTCACTCTCTCTCCTGTCACTCACTGTCTCTCTCTGCTGTCACTCAATATATTTCTCTTTCTCTCCCGACACTCACTGTCTCTCTCTCTCTTCTGTTACCTTCTGTCTGTCCCTGTCACTCGCTGTCTCTCCTGTCACACACTATGTCTCTCTTCTGTCAGTGTATTAATCTCATCACTTACGTCTCTGCTACTTTTACCTGCTGTCACTCACTGTATTGATTGTGTCACATTTAAAGGGGTTGTTCACCTTTAAATTAACCTTTATCATGATGTGGAGAGTGATATTCTGAGACAATTTGTAATTGGTTTCCATTTTTTTAAATGTTTTTTGTTTTAAATGTTCAGCCACCTGGTTGCTAGGATCCAATTTACCCTAGCAACCATGTGTTGATTTGAAGTATGAATTGGAGACGGCAGGAATATTGGCAGCTAACCGAGGCAGAGAGAGGTTGTTTTGTTGTTGTATGAGCTTGTTTTCATAGTATCCAGTATATACATTGTCTGAGACAGTTATCGGTCTTGTGTTTTTTTTTTTTTTTTTTTTTTTTTTAAATTATTGAGCTTTTTGAAAAAAGTGTTTGGGAGGTGAACAATCCCTTCAAAGGACCAGTAACATCAATTTAAAAAAAAAAAAAAGTCTTTATTAAGTCTTTAGGCTAAGGCCACACTAGGCGATAGCGCCGCGATTTGACTCGCGGCGACTTTTCGCCGCGACTTTTAAGCCGCAATCGCTGGGGAAACTTTTGCGCTGGCGTCTATGGGGAATCGCGAAAAATCGCCAGCGTAAAAACACACGCAGCGATCTTTTTTCTACTGTCGCTCGAAATTGCCTCGCTAGGCGATTTCGAGCGACAATAGAAAAAAAGATCGCCGTGTGTGTTTTTACGCTGGCGATTTTTCGCGATTCCCCATAGACGCCAGCGCAAAAGTTTCCCCAGCGATTGCGGCTTAAAAGTCGCGGCGAAAAGTCGCCGCGAGTCAAATCGCGGCACTATCGCCTAGTGTGGCCTTAGCCTTATTAAGAAATAACTTATTGAAACTCCGCTTGTGCTCCTCTTCAGAAAAGGAGATCCTGCGAACCATCGTGCGGCGCTCGATTTCTCCTATAAGGAAAGCAGGGAGGAGAAATCGAGTGCCGCACGATGGATCGCTGTTTGATGGATTGTCACCCTGTCGCCTTTTTGGAAGAGGAGTGCAAGCAGAGTTTCGGTAAGTTATTTCTTAATAAAAACTTGGCGATGTAAAAGTTTAATATGTCTATGTGTTTTTTTTTTCATTCTATACTAACGATTTTTTGATGTTACTGATCCTTTAAAGGGGTTGTTCACCTTTGAGTTAACTTTTAGTATGACGTAGAGAGGGATATTCTGATTTTTCATTTTTCATTTATGTTTTTTGACTTATTTAGCTTTTTATTCAGCAGCTCTCCAGTTTGCAGTGTCAGCCATCTGGTTGCTAGGGTCCAAATTATCCTAGCAACCAAGCATTGATTTGAATGAGAATAAGGAATATTAATAGGGGAGGGTCGGAAAAAGAAAGATGAAAAATAAAAAAAAAACAATAACAATAAATGTGTAGCTTTAGAGAGTACTTGTTTTTAGAGGGGGTCAGTGACCCCCCTTTTGAAAGCTATAAAGAGTCAGGAGAAGAAGGCGAATAATTCATAAACTATAGAAAAAATAATAATGAAGACCAATTGAAAATTTGCTTAGAATTGGCCATTGAATAACATATTAAAAGTTCACTGAAAGGTGAAGCACCCCTTTAAGGGTCAGGGCACACAGGCAGATTCGGGGAGACAAATCTCCTCTTCTTCGGGGCGATTAATCTCCCCAAACTGCCTTCCGCCAGCTAGAGTGAAAATCGCGGCGGGAAGGCACTCGGAGCGATTCGTTTTCTGAAGTTGCCTCAGAAGAAAACTTTGGGTGACTTCAGAAAACAAATAGCTCCAAGTGCCTTCCCGTCTGCGATTTTCACTCTAGCCGGCGAAAGGCAGTTTGGGGAGATTAGTCGCCCTGAAGAAGAAGAGATTTGTCTTCCCGCCTGTGTGCCCTGACCCTAATGGATATTTATCCACAATTATCACCCTAATTTGTCTTTAAGCTGAGCCCCTACCAGAGGAACCAGCCCCGAATATATAAATAAAAATATCACTTATGCTACACTGTTTATGGTTGCGTGAAATAGTCCGTTGCTCTGGAGCAGTGGGATGGCAACCAGTAGACATTGACCAGTCTAATTTGCTTCTCACTTCCATGCAGATGAACAGGAAGCTCTGAAGTCCATTATGAAGGACCTTGTTGCCCTCCAGATGGGCAGAAGACACCGAATACCAGGAATTGAGGCCGTGAAGACAAAGTGCAGCATACAGCCCAATAAACAGGTGGGAGTCTGTTAATATTTGGCCTTCATATTAGCTATTCGCTTCTGATTCTAAATTATTGTAGTTGTTGGGTTAATGCCCCAGCTACAATAAATGTATTGAATGTGAGAATTGCGTTTTCTCGTAGTTCTCCGTTTTTATTGATTATTTTCCTTTCCAGACTCTATGGGGGTTATACATCAAAGTAGGAATGCCCTGAATCCAGGATTCAGTGCGGGATTCGGCCGGGATTTTCCCCTTCCCACCCCTAATTTGCATATGCAAATTAGGATCCGGATTCAGTTCAGTATTTGGCCGAATCTTCCATGGAGGATTCAGGGGTTCGGCTGAATGCAAAATAGTGGATTCGGTGCATCCCTATATTAAAGGTCGAATTTTAGAGCTTTGTGAGCTTTTTTTAGACCTCAAATTAACTCACAACTCAAATGGTTTCTAATTTAAGGAAAAACTCGAATCGGTGTAGTCAGGGTGAGGTTTAGGCTACAAATATCTTCAAATGATTCAAGGGACCTCTGCTTCTACATGACCTCCACAGGTTTTAGATGGTGTATTTTTGAGTTAAAGCTATTTCCAGATTTGGCGTAAAATAATTCTCCAATAATTTGAGTTTTTTTTTTTTAAACTCAAATTTCTTGAGTTTTTTACCTAAAAATCGAGTTTTGACTGAAAAATACCCTGGAAAACTCAAATTTTTCATGGAAAAAACAACTCATCGTTTGATAAATTAGCCCCTAAATGTATTTTATTTACTGTTACAAACTGCTGTCCGGTTGCTATGGATTACAAACCACTATCTGATTTCTGGGAATTACAAACCACTGTCTGGTTGCTAGGACTGGTGCTAGGGATGAATTAGCAGTAATAATAAAACAGTAGCTTGTACTTGATCCCAACTAAGATATAATTAATCCTTATTGGAAGCAAAACCAACCTATTGGGTTTATTTAATGTTTAAAATTTTAAAATATTTACTAATAGATTTAAGGTATGAAGATCCGTTATCCGGAAAACCCCAGGTCCCGAGCATTCCGAATAACACGTCCCATACCTGTAATTCTGCTGTCTACATCATAATGCACATACATTAATTAACATTAATTACAGTCCACCCTATATATTTATAGTAATCCATCACTTGTGTGCAAGCTCTTCAAATGTATTTCCCATCATACATATTAATTAAAGTAATTGTAGTAAAGGTATGGGACCTGTTATGCAGAATGCTCGGGACCTGGGGTTTTCCAGATAACAGATCTTTCTGTAATTTGGATCTTCATACCTTAAGTCTACTAGAAAATCATGTAAACATTAAATAAACCCAATAGGCTGGTTTTGCTTACAATAAGGATTCATTATATCTTAATTTGGATCAAGTACAAGTACTCCTTTCAGCCCTGCTTATATTTATTGTTGTTTTCAATCTTATAGGCTGACGTCAGAATAAAGTTTGAGCACAGTGGGGAGAGAAGGTAAGTCATAATCTGTATTATACAAGTCTAACTATGAAAAATACTATTTCTAAGAAGAGGTCAGCCTCCTCCAGAGCCCACAACATTATTATAAAAGAGTCTCTTTATCTTGTGTATTATAATAAATAAAGTACCCCCTGTTGCAAAATATGAGGATATTAAAAGTTACCTCAGAGTTAAATTCGGCCTTGTGTTTTTATATGGTCATGAAACTCCTCGGTAACTTATAATATCCTTATAATTTACAAGAGGGGGTACTTTATTCACTATATATTTGAAAGTACTTTAAAGGGGTTGTTCACCTTTAAATTAACTTTTAGTATGACGTAGAGAGTGATATTCTGAGACAATTTGCAATTGGTCTTCTCTTTTTGTTATTTATGGTTTTTTAGTTATTTAGCTTCTTATTCAGCGGCTCTCCAGTTTGCAATTTCAGGGTTTGAATACAAAGAGGAGTAATAAAAAGTAACATTAACAATACATTTGTAGCCTTACAGAGTATTTGTTTTTTAGATGGGGCCAGTGACCCCCATTTGAAAGCTGGAAAGAGTGAGAAGAAGAAGGCAAATCTTTCAAAAATGATTACAAATAATTGTAATAATGACCCCCAATTGAAAAGTTGCTTAGAATTGGCCACTTAAAGGAGAATTCAACCTGTAATTAAAAAAAACCCTCCCCCCTACGCATGTGCAGTTGGAGTAAATTTCCGGTCCCGAACCACTGCGCATGCGGCAAAAGTCACAAAAATTTCCAAAACATTTTCGGAAATTTTCGTGACTTTTGGCGCATGCACAGTGGTTCAGGGGTGCAGGTAGGCTGGGGGGAGGAGGGAGGGGGGTCTACCCAGGGTAGGGTTTTTAGTTTATTATAGGTTGAATTCTCCTTTAAAGGTGAACCACCCCTTTAAGAGCCCTCTGTACGGTAATATAAGAACATGTTAACTAAAGATTGTCTCCCAATGAATAGCCTAATTGTGAACTGGCAATGTTTCGTACCCTGGCGTCCCTCATCCTCCTCCTCCTCCTCCTCCTCCTCCTGCATTTACAGACAGGAGGAGTGAAACAGCCATGTGGTTGCTTAGAGTCTGCCAGATCGAACCACAAATATGTAAGATGGCCGGAAAGTGAGCTGAGAGGATTTAGATAGAATTCTATAATACAGCACCGTGAAATTTCATTCATTTCTATTCGGCATCCCAAAGTGCTTTTTAGTCTTTAGCGGAATATTCAAAGGCTGGTACAGAATATTTCAGGAATGTTCCGTGTGGTTTCCTTTCTTTCCAAATAATGTAATCCCAAACTGGATTAAATAAAACATGGAGGCTTACGGTTTTAAAACTATGCCAACCTATAAATTTCATATGAATGCCGTCCTTATGTGTTAGCCAGTGGCACACAGGGTGCTTTAAAGGAGAAGGAAATGCTAAAACTAAGTAAGGTCTATATAAATACACCAGTAAACCCTCAAATTAATGCTGCTCTGAGTCCTCAAAAGAAACACAGCATTTATTTCCTTCTATTGTGTATGGACTTCTCTTCTGTATTAGACTTCCTGCTTTCAGCTAAAACCTCCAGGGCTTGGGCTTGAGCATGCTCAGTTTGCTCCTCTCTCCCCCTCCCTCCTTCCCTCCCTGCTGTAATCTGAGCCCAGAGCTATGAGTGAGCAGGGAGAGACTCAGGCAGGTAGTGATTTCACACCAAGCTAATATGGCAGCTTATATCCTATACAAACAAAGACAGTGTTTAGAGCTGTTGGAAAAACATTTTAAAGAATAAAAATGGCATTCTAGCTTGCACTGTTGTGGCTAATCTATTGGCAATAAACTGCCTTGGTAGCTTTCCTTCTCCTTTAAAGGAGAACTAAAGCCTAACTAAATAAGTAGTTAGAAATGTTATACATTATGTTTTGTGCTTCTGTATCAGCCCAAGGCAACCACAGCCCTTTAGCAGTAAAGATCTGTGTCTCCAAAGATGCCCCAGTAGCTCCCCATCTTCTTTTCTGCTGATTCCCTGCACATGCTCTGTGCTGCTGTCACTTACTGAGCTTAGGGACCCACTCACAATATACAGTACACATAGAATAGAAATGTCACAATATAAGGCTGATTAGTAATTAATACAGATAATTACTACATGGCAGCACAGAAACCAGTGCAATTAGCATCAGAATTGAATAATCAGCAAACCTGTAGCATCAGTTTATATTACAGGGGAAGCTCATTTTCTGCTGGATAATTAGTGACAAGCCCTAAGCTTAGCTTCTCAACAGCCAATCAGAGCCCACTGAGCATGTGAGTGTCACAGACACTTTCCAAGATGGTGACCCCCTGTGACAAGTTTGAAGTCCTGGATCATTGCTGCTATTGACAAGCTGAAGCTTTAGCCTCGTGCAATAAGTTCAGGATATAAAATAAAAGTCGGCATAATCTAGGAAGACTTGCCACATATCTGACAATGCGGATGATTGAATAGCAAACTCAGACAAGTGAGTCTGTACAAGAGTTACTGAGAAGTGCGATTCCTTTTACTTCTGCATCTGCCAATTTTAAGTTTGGCCAGATCTACTGCGATTCTGTTGATAGAGAACAGTGTGAGCCAGGGTCAAAGGGAAGTGATACAAAGAGCGGGTCCTGTACTGTATTTTGCCTAGGTTTGCACCCTAGAAAGAATTCAGAGAATGATTAAACATCTTTAGTACAGTTGTGAGACCCGTTATCTGTACACCCATAATCCAGAAAGCTCTGAATTGCGGGAAGGTCATCTCCCATAGACACCATTTTATCCAAATAATCCAAATTTTAAAAAATGATTTCCTTTTTCTCTGTAATAATAAAACAGTCGCTTGTACTTAATCCCAACCAAGATATAATTAATCCTTATTGGAGGCAAAACCAGACTATTGGGTTTATTTCATGTTTACATGATTTTCTAGTAGATTTAAGGGATGACGATCCAGATTACGGAAAGGTCCGTTATCTGGAAAACCCCAGGTCCCGAGCATTCTGGATAACAGGTCCAATAACTATTTCTTTTTCAAAGCACATTTGTTGACTTTGTGAATTTGCCCCTTTTAGAATCCTGCAGTTTTCTAGGCCTGTAAAGTATGAAGAGGTGGAGCAGAAAGTCAAGAATGTGTTTGGGCAACAGCTGGACCTCTATTACATGAACAACGAGGTAGGTATTGTGGTAAAACAGCACAAAACACAAGCTGAACATAGAGATTTAGTTCCACGTAGGGATATTTTATCGCTTCCCATATTGGAATGAATTGGAATCGTGCCACATTCCGTAGCATTATGTCGTTGAAATGTCTCCTGGAAAGAGAGACCGTGACAGAATGCAGACAAATGTCATTACCTTTAAATGAACTGTTAGTATGACATAGAGAGGGATATTGCCATTGGTTTTCATTTTTTATTATTTGTGGTTTTTGAGTTATTTAGCTTTTTATTCAGCAGCTCTTCACTTTGCAATTGCAGCAATCTGGTTGCTAGGCTCCAAATTACCCCAGCAACCATGCATTGATGTAAATAAGAGACTGGAATATGAATAGGAGAGGCCTGAATAGAAAGATGAGGAATAAAAAGTAGCAATAAATGTGTAGCCTTACAAAGCATTTGTTTTTTTTTAGATGGGATCAGTGATCCCCATTTTGAAAGCTCGAAAGAGTCAGAAGAAGGCATATAGTTCAAAAATTATAAAAAATGATTTTATCATTTTTCTCTGACTGCAGCTCTCCATTCCGCTCCGAAGTCAAGATGACCTGGACAAGGCCGTGGATCTCCTAGACCGGAGTTCCAGCATGAAAAGCCTCCGGATTTTGCTTCTTTCCCATGATAGGAATCATGTAAGACTGGAGTTGGGAAACTTGGTGTGATCTGTCTGTGGGCGAATTATGATCTGTCATAATATAAGTGGAGAACATTGGTAGTTCTATTTCCTGGACGTATAGTTTGACCAAATCCGGGCAAATTTACAGGCAGGATTAATTTCTGAGGGATCTTTCAGTTCAGATTAAGGATATATTTTATTATGTAACATAAAGGATAAAGATTAGTTATTATGAAGAATTGCTTTTATATGCCCTGCCAGTTGTTCCATATTATGGAAAGACCCCTAGTTGTTCTAATAATAAAGCATTTCAGTGTAACTTAAATAAATACTGTATTTACTGTAAAAGCAAACTCAAGTTTCTCACTTGCACCCTCAGATATCCTCATCCCATACTGGTATCCAGAAGCAAGTGCGTATCAAGGCCTCTCAGTCTGTGGGGGATGTTAGCACTGTGTATCACCCAGTAGAACCACGAAGCCGGCATCTCTCAGTCAGTGAGTAACACTTTTCAGTGTGTGTGTATATATATATATATATATATATATATATATATATATATATATATATATATATATATATATGTGTGTGTGTGTGTGTGTGCCCCCCTCGGCCATCAGTATGAAGGCCACACAAGACACAACCATTAAAACATTAAAGTTAAAGAACTTTTGTGCCCAGGGCCCCCCTACAAGTTTTGGTGGGCAGGGCCCTCTACAAGTTAAAGAAAAAAAACATTGGTGGCCAAGGTCCCCTACACGTTTTTAATAAAAACAATTGTCCAGGGCCCCTACATGTTTTAAAAAATAAAAAACAATTGGCTAGGGTCCCTACAAGTTATTTTAAAACAAAATTTGGCCAGGGCCCCTACAAGTTATTTAAAAAAAAAAAACAATTGCCCAGGGCTTCTACAAGTTTTAAAGAAACAAAAACAATTGGCCAGGGCCCCTACACTTTAAAAACAAAAACAACTGGCCATTGCCCCTACAAGCCAATGAAATGTAAGTCCCGGTAAAGCCGCATGGCGATTGGATAGTAGAGGGGTGGTTCAAACTTCACCCATCCAATGTCCATGTGGCTTTACCGGGACTTAAACTTCATGGCGAATCACAGCACAGGAAGCAAGGTGCAGTCATCTGAGCTCCAGCCCGCACTCCCTTCCTAAGTCTGCAGCTCACTGATGGCAGGGGCCCAGCATCACACGTAAGTGCAGCACGGCCGGGCCCCCCTTAACTCCCCAAACCATCCAGGCCCTGTACAACAGTACCCCCTGTCCCCCCTGATGGTGGCCCTGTATATATAAAATGTATGTATGTATGTATGTATGTATGTATGTATGTGTGTGTTTTGTATACCTTCTTATGGGGAGAGCAGAAGGATTTAAAATCCTAGCTTTACTTTCTTTTGACGCTTTTGCTCATGCAGTTTAAATTGCACACATCTCTGAATTTATTAACCACAGAGAAACAGGTGCAAAATATTTCACCAGGCTCTTTTTTTTTTTTAGATTTGCTTTTAAACAAGACACAGTTAAAATGATCTATAATGTCTAATCTTGTTTGTTCTTTTGCTTTCCTCCGGCATATATAGCTTCTCAGAACACAGGCCGCAGCTCCCCTCCTCCTGGATATGTACCTGAAAGGCAGCAAAGAATTGCCCGTCAGGGTTCTTACACCAGCATTAACAGCGAGGGAGAGTTTATACCAGAGACCAATGAGCAATGTGTAAGTTTACTACAATGTATACAAAGGCAACAGTGTGTGCTGTAAACAATGAATAAACACATAATGTATCAATAAAGCTTCCTGTATGTCTTTCAACCCTTCTTTCTCTCATTAGCCCTCTATCTCACTGAATCAGTTATTTCTAAATACCAATAATAGGCAATCGTTTCATACATTTCATAGGCACTGGACCCACTAAGTAGTACAGAAAATTCCATATCCGGAAGCTGCCAGTCACTAGATCAGTCGGAAGACAGGTAAATATATTCAGCAACAGTATGGGGTTACAGGTATTGACAGTGGTCTAGCCAAACACCAGTAGTATATACTACTTGAGCAGTAGTCTTGAGCACCATGGAATAAATTTGGGATCAACCCGTTTGCTGCATCATGAAGGCATTGGCTCTGTCATTGTTTGCTAAATATATTCAGCACCCATTTAAAGTGTGATCATAAAGTTAGAACTAGTTTAGAAATAGAGCAATATGTAACTGCTGTGCAAAACGTCTTTTTGCTGTATATCTCCGATTGTAACCTCTCTCTCTCTGTCTCTAGCCCTTCCTTCAGGAAGTCTCGTATGTCCAGAGCCCAGAGTTATCCCGATAATAGGCAAGACTTCTCAGGTAATAAAAAGATCACATTATCTTTAAATGCTGTTAGACAGGCCATTGAGTTTGTAAAGGAATCGTTTGCTCCGTCTTTTCAATTCAGATCGTGAGAATCAATTCTGCGATCGAGCTGGGAAGGGTGGCACCTACCCTCGGAGGTACCATGTGTCCATCCAACACAAAGAGTATAATGATGGTAAGTTATGTTTGAAACTTGTTGTAGTTAGTATGAAAGATTTCCAACTCCTGCTTTCCGGTTTAATAACATATTTGCTTACTTTCACCCTTGCCCTTTCCAGTGACAACAGCAATTAGTTTTGATCAATTAACTGCAAGTTACAAAGAGAAAGCAACGTTCTTTTTTGTCTGTTAGTAATGGATTGCTGCGAATCAGCACCAACAGATGTAAATTATCTGTGATACATTGTTCTGAGTCTGCTAGCGTGTTATGTTAAACTCAGTTATGTAATCTTGCTTGTTCTACACTGTAATCAGCTTTTCAGAAAGCTCTGTCATTTGTAAATAGAACTGCAATATCACTGTAGATACACACTACTTGTTAATCATAACTGCAACTTTGTTTGCAGATGATCAAAGCTGGTCTTTCCGTGGGCCTTTTTGTAATGGCATGCGCATGCATTTCTAATAAGGTGGTACTGACTGCATCATGTTCTCCCTCTCGCAGGACGCAGGACATTTCCTCGGATACGGCGTCCACAAGGAAACCTTTTTACTCTTGTCCCGTCGAGTCGTTCCTTAAGCACCAACGGAGAAAACCTCGGTTTAACCATGCAATATATGGAAAATCGTGGTCGACTGCGCAGTGTTGATAGTGAGAATACCCTGACTGTCCAGGAGAGGAATAAATCTAGCAAATGTAAGATGCGCAGACTGAAAAGGAGTTCCTAATCTGTGCTAGAGATATGAGTTCTAATCTAAGCATTCCTATCCCTATTAATAACAGAGATTGATTCTGCTTCTTTACCTGACTTTCTTCTCCATTTTCCAAGCGTTTTCTGTATGACAAATAAGGGGATTTTTTTACTTCCATGTGGATTATTGCATTTACATGCTTGACACTCTTTCTCTCTAGCTCCCAGTGCCCCTATAAACTGGCGTCGAGGGAAGCTTCTCGGTCAGGGAGCCTTTGGACGGGTATATCTGTGTTATGATGTGGATATAGGACGTGAGTTGGCGGCCAAGCAAGTCCAGTTTGATCCAGACAGTCCGGAAACTAGCAAGGTTAATCCAAAACTTGCATAATTCAATTGCACATAGTAGCAGTTGGTTGACAACTTTGACTGAGACTTGTGTGAAAAGGATTTGTGCACATTTGCCAATTATATTAAAATTTTTGTTATAGATTTTTATTTAGCATTTTACAAAAAATAACGATAAAATAACAATTGCACTTGACACTTACAAAGAAGACTAGATTCAATTGTTTACATATCATCAGTGGTTGTCATATCACATTAGAGGCCACAGATCATCTCGGTGTAAAGCAACTTATTTTTTTTTTTTTTTCAACTTGCAAGTTTTTTTGTGCATCAAAGTTACTCAAAATACATACATAGCATTAATCCACCAAATTAAAGGCACTTATAAACTATGTAGATGTTTACAAATTCTTGTATATCACAGAAAAGATAGTTAAGGACAAAATTAGGTACGAAAAAAGAAAAAAAACAGCGGATTGTACATGGTATATAGAGTAAGTTAGGGTCTGCTATTTCCTGAATTGTAATTGCTAGGGTTAGGAACGTGTTGAAGCATTCTTATTGTAAAACCTGGGTGGGATGCCATGAGTTAAACCAACTAGTCGTCTGGTAAAGATACCTGAGGGTTGGCATCTAGCTACAGGTCCCATATATGGTCAAACTTTTCGGGTGTTCCCAGAGGATTATTGGTCAGCTTCATTAGAGTATATTTACATTTTTTACATAGTTTTGATTGGAACTTTGATTTAGTACAAAGAGATTAAAAAAAAATGATCTCTATTTGGTGCATGATATGGGAGCCCTCTCTGTGCCTGTCTCTGACATCCTATCCTGTCTTCATTCTATA
The DNA here is from genome assembly GCA_038501925.1 of Xenopus petersii. Lineage (NCBI taxonomy): Eukaryota > Metazoa > Chordata > Amphibia > Anura > Pipidae > Xenopus > Xenopus petersii. The sequence continues at coordinate 133,133,075 of CM076688.1, read as the reverse complement.
GGAGGTTAGTGCTTTGGAATGTGAAATCCAACTGCTAAAAAACCTTCATCATGACCGAATAGTACAGTATTATGGCTGCCTGCGAGACAAAGGAGAGAGAACACTCACTATCTTTATGGAGTACATGCCAGGGGTAAGAAGCATGTAGGGCTATCTGTCATTCTTAGTATCCTCTGCTCATTTGTCGCTGGATCTCTTATCATTTTAGCAACATGATAGCTCTTTTCTGAACAGCACTGGGACCCTTAACATTTGCTTTATCTTCTTAGGGCTCTGTGAAAGATCAGCTAAAAGCTTATGGAGCTCTTACAGAGAATGTCACCCGCAGATATACACGGCAGATACTAGAGGGCGTCTCCTACCTGCACAGCAACATGATTGTGCATAGGGACATTAAGGGTAAATACTTTACTATAGACTGTATTTTTAATTTAAATGTGTTAATTTATTTAAAAAAAACTATATACCAAAATTGCATCACATGATTACAGATTTACCTGTTTTTCTAATACATGAAGACCATGTTATGGAGGATGATTGTGGCCTGAGGTATAAGAAGAGTCAAGACTGTCTATCTATATAGGGCAGTGCCAAATAATAGCAGTGTTCTTGGATATAGATATATAATATACAAGAGCCATGAATATCCTGTAAATGATATCCTTATAATCTACAAAAGCTATGAATATCTTGTAAATTATATCCTTATAAACTGTGATGTCATCAGTTATAAACGGTGAGTTCTGATGTCATTTCTGTCACATGACTCACTGAAACTTGTGTATTATAATAAATAAAGTACCCCCAGTGGTAAATTATAAGGATATTAGAAGTCACGTCAGAGTTCCTTCATCTTGTATTTTTATATGGTTATGGCGCTCCTCTGTAACTTATAATATCCTTATATTTTACAAGAGGGGGTACTTTATTCACTGTATTCAGCCAATTGTGGCTATGTGGCAAATTCTGCTGATCTGGAGTCTATTCACTATTTTCTGTAAAAGAAAGCAAATCTTAAAAGCAAAAGTCTTCCTTTTTTGCTTCTGATACATTTTGATAAAATAACTTTTCGTGTTCATGTTCTTTGTATTTGTTTCCATAGGAGCCAACATCCTGCGGGACTCTGCAGGGAATGTAAAGCTGGGAGACTTTGGGGCAAGTAAGCGTCTCCAGACTATATGCATGACGGGGACAGGAATCCGTTCAGTGACGGGAACACCCTATTGGATGAGCCCAGAAGTAATCAGCGGGGAGGGCTACGGAAGAAAAGCCGATGTCTGGTAAGTGGCGGGGACAAGAGCATATTGCTTGTGTATTTAGAGTTTAGGTTTTTATATTTGTGACTTACCGCTAAGAAAATATTTCACCTCTAGGAGGCAGGAATTTTTTTTCAAGCTTTTTCAAGATTGTTCATACCTGATGAATAGTCTGTTTTGGATTAACTAGGATATGGTGGGAGACCAGCTTTGGCATGTTATCTTTATCATTTACCTACTTGAGGGATTCCTCTACAGCTTCTATAGAAGCAGTTATACTGGGCATGTGGGATGCAGCTGGGAATGGTCTGCATAACTCCTAGGGATTGGGTCATGGTGTTATGATGTTACACAAAAGGGAACAGAAAAGGAGTGCATAAGGCAAGGTATCTTCGGTATGAGTGATAAAACTTTTGGCATAGTGCAATCCAGCACGTTAAAATGCATGAATACTTTCATACTTGGGGGTTACCCTTTAAGTATCATCCTTCTTTTCTTGTTTCTCCCATTCGCTCTTCTAATTAATCCTGTTTTCAAATGTTCCGACCCTCATCGCTTTGCTGCTTTGGAGAAGACTACATGAATGCCCATTTAATGGACCTTTTCTATGGTCCGTTTTGGCTCTGTTTCTGGGACACACTTGACAGTTTTTGTCCATTATTTTTGTGGTGCATACACCCATGCCTCTTCTTCTGTGCTGGATTGCATGCTCTGCACTTCTCGCAATATAACAGAACCAAACAAAAGTTCTTCCTGTGTCATCCTCCTACTGCTTCTTTTAAACTTAGGACTCCTAATTGTAAGAAATGTCATTTCTTAATGCTGCTATTAAACAATATCAGTTTTCACTGGTTGGAAAACAGTAACACTGAAGACAAGACATAGCAGCATAGTAGTGTAGTGGGCACAATTGTTGCCATGCAGCACTACAGTCCTGAGATTGAGTCAGAGAATATCTGCATGTAGTTGGCTGTTCTTCCTCTCTCAGTTTGGGTTTCCTCCAAGTGCTCCTGTTTCCTCTCTTGCTCCCCCACCCTTTCTGCCAATGTCATTTAATGTGGTTCACTCAACCTTCTTACTCTATCTCTCTCCCCTTACAACTAAACAGGAGCCTGGGCTGCACGGTGGTGGAAATGCTAACAGAAAAACCTCCTTGGGCAGAATATGAGGCAATGGCGGCCATATTTAAAATCGCGACCCAGCCGACAAACCCGCAGCTGCCGCCAAACACTTCAGAGCAATGTCGGGACTTTGTAAAGCGAATATTGGTGGAGGCACGACAGAGGCCAACTGCCGAAGAACTGCTTCGGCATCCGTTTGCTCAGCTCACTTTTTGAGTCACAGTTTGCTTCTTGTTTATTGGACCCATTCAAAGAGACACGCTGGAGCCAATCAAGCAGCCAGATTACATATTTGCGTTTATGACAATCATCCCCCGTGCTGTCTCTAGAGCAGGTTCTAGAGCTTAGCCGCCGGGGATACACGATCAGTGTTAGAGCATTGGAGCAATTGTTTCATTCCGTCTCCTGACGAGTGTCAAACTGGGGGTCCTCTCACCCATCACAAGACAGATGCTGGTAGCTGAATTCATAAAAAGCTATACAAGACAAGTGCCTTAAGTAACTCCTCCTGTACCCGGGATGCCAGATGACTGTTTCCAGGCGGCCCTTTTCGTTGTAAGTTAAATGGATACTGTCATGGGAAACAAAACACATCAGTTAATAGTGCTGCTCCAGCAGAATTCTGCACTGCAATCTGTTTCTCAAAAGACTAACAGATTTTTTTATTTTTATATTTAAGTTTGAAATCTGACATGGTGCTAGACATATTGTCAGTTTCCCAGCTGCCCCCAGTCATGTGCTCTGATAGCTTCAGTCATTCTTTACTGCTGTACTGCAAGTTGGAGTGATATCACCCTTTCCCTTTTCACAGAACAGTGGGAAGGTAACCAGATAGCAGCTCCCTAACACAAGATAACAGCTGCCAGGTAGATCTAAGAACAGCACTCAATAGTAAAATCCAGGTCCCACTGAGACACATTCAGTTACATTGAGTAGGAGAAACAACAGCCTGCCAGAAAGCAGTTCTATCCTAAAGTGCTGGCTCTTTCTGAAAGCACATGACCAGGCAAAATGAGCTGAGATGCACCTACACACCAATATTACAACTAAATACACTTGTTGTTTCAGGAATTAAATTTTATATTCTAGACTGAATTATTTGCAGTGTAAACAGTGTCATTTAGAAATAATAATCATGGCAGAATCCCTTTAAACTGTACAAGAAAAGTTGACCCAATGCTTTGCCAAGAGTTGATGGCAATGCCATGCAAGCACCTTTCTGTATTAATCATTTTGGAGGCTTTTGTGCCCTTTAGCTTGGAACGACACATATACGCCAAACACAATCAGCACGACAACATGCAAAGGATGAAGCCATCACGTGCCTTGTTGCAGCCAGAGGAAGCGAGATTGTATGACTTTATAACACAATATTTTCTTTGTTATACACACGAAAAGAACGGGAGCTTCCCGGCATCACTTTATAGGATATTTCTATTCTCAAAATGTCGCTTGTTCAGCCTGAGACTCTACCCAGGGCTCGTTTACTGCCAGACCAAAGCAAATGCTTTTCTTTGTATCTTTATATTTTTTGTTTAAACCAATAGGAATCAAGGAGGGTAATAATCACTCCAAGACCATATTATGTACGGCAGCAGGATGTATTATAATCTGTGTCAGGAAAACGAGGTGTCGACCAATGACGAGGGGTGTGTGTTTGTGTGAGTGTTTGTAAGTATGGGAGGTGCGTTTCTCCTACAGCAGTGTTTTTATCTGTATTTTGTTATAGCACATTGGGAGGCACAATTATCAAGGGTCGAATTTTTAAAACTCCCCTAAACTCCCATAAACTCGACTTACCGAAATGTATTAATTACATTGAATTTTTTAAACTCGGATGAATTTAAACAACCTGAAAAATTCGAATAAAATTCGATCAAACTCAATTCGAAAAAAAACGTCAGGAAGGCTGCAAATTGATCCCTGGACCTCTCCCAATTGACTGAAACATTAATTCGGCTGTTTTGAGGTGGAGAATAGTCGAATTCGAACTCGTAAAGGGCCAGAGTATGATAAACCTCGAAGATTGAATTCGAATTTTTTAAAAAAAACTCGAATCGAATTTGGATAACTCCCTAGTCGAACTTGACAGTTGTGACCATAAAAAAAAAAAAAATTTTAATTTTCAATTCGGCCCTTAATAAATCTGCCCCTTACTGTGCGACCACACCAAACGAACGGGAAACTATGATAGGCTGTTTCTGAAAGGCAAGTGCCGAATGCTGCCCACGAAGAGCTGCGATTTATCTGCATACAAGGGTCTTGCCATGAAATGTATTCGATCGAATATGATACAGGTATGGGATCCGGAATCTTAAAACGCTCTGAATTACCGAAAGGCCACCTCCCATAGGGGCAAATTCACTAAGCGACGAACGCTAGCGTCAATTCGCTAGCGTTTAGCATTTTCGGTACTTCGCAAATTCACTAACGAACGCTGGCGTAAATTCGCTAGTGTTACTTCGCACCCTTGCGCCAGGCGAATTTTCGCTACGGACGTAACTACGCAAATTCACTAACATGCGCATTGTTCTGAACGCTACCTTTTAGGCTAGACTTCCTTCGCCACCTCAGACCAGACGAAACGCAATAGAGTAGATAGGGATTGCTTCAAAAAAATTTCAAATTTTTTCTAAGTCCCAAAAAACGCTGGCGTGTTTTCTATATTATGGGTGATAGGCTGAAAAAGATCGAAAAAATTTTTGGGGCTCCCCTCCTTCCCCCCTACATTTCCTGACTCATGGCAACTTACCTAGACAGTGGGCACATGTGTAGGGCAAAATAACATTTTTATTTGATGTTTTGAAGGTTTTCTAGGCATTTGTAGTGCTGATACGTGTTCCTCCATTGAAATTTGAATTTGGCGCCGTATGCAAATGAACCATCGCTAGCGAAACTTCGCTTCGCTTGGCTAGCGCAACTTCGCAAACTTACGCTACCCCTGTGCACAACTTCGGATTTTAGTGAATTTGCGGAGCGCTGGGAAACTACGCCTGGCGAAGCGCGGCGAAGTTGCGCCTGGCGCAACTTCGAATCTTAGTGAATTTGCCCCATAGACTCAATTTTATCCAAATAATCCAATAATAAAATGATTTCCTTTTTCTGTGTAATAATAAAACAGTCGCTTGTACTTGATCCCAACTAAGATATAATTAATCCTTATTGGAGGCAAAACCAGCCTATTGGGTTTATTTAATCTTTACACGATTTTCTAGTACATTTAAGGGATGTGATCCAAATTACAGAAACATCCAGTATCCAGAAAACCCCAGGCCCTGAGCATTCTGGATAACAGGTCCCATACCTGTACAACTATTTTTTTTTTGCACCGCACTGAAAATAAGGGCTAGTGTTGCAGTCCATGTGAGCCCAGATGGCTCAGGCTTAATATAAAGTGATAATGACACGTCTATGGATATTTATATATGTATATACTGTATATATTGCACTTGGAATTGAAAAAAAGAATCCGTTGCTGTTCCTTCAGCCATATGGGGATCTGTCATTAACTTGTTTAATGCAATCGAAGGTGTCGACAGTTTGAAATGTTGTGTAAAGTAGATACAGCACAATGCGAGTAAAATACATAACAGATGATTTCCAAAACCTCTAATGTCCCCAAACTCGACTCGTCAATATTTAAACTATTATATGATGACGGCTCCCGCTGTTACGATTATTTTTTTTTTTTTATTATTCCAAAAAGTGCAATATATATAGTGGAGAAATGAACAGATTTAAAAGAAAAGGATGTGTCAATATCAAAGAGACTTAGGGTAGGACTACATGGACGTTTTCGGGGCGATCTTACGTGCTGCGACAAAACGCATGCGACAAAAATAAGGTAAGAGATAGAAATGTCGGATGAAGTCGCAGCGTTGATCCAACGCAACACGACTGATGCAGATACTGCACGATGCGACTTCATCCGATATTTCTATAACTTACCTTATTATAGTCGCAGCGCGACGGATCGCGCCGAAATCGTCCATGTAGTCCTACCTTTAAAGGGGTTGTTCACCTTTAAATGAACTTTTAGTATGATGTAGAGAGTGATATTTTGAGATAATTTGCAATTGGTTTTCATAAGTTCTTTAGCTTTTTATTCAGCAACTGTCCAGTTTCAGCCATCTGGTTGCTAGGGTCCAAATTACCCTAGCAACCATGCATTGATTTAAATATGAATATGTAGCCTTACAGAGGTTTTGTTTTTTAGACGGAGTCAGTGACCCCCATTTGAAAGCTGGAAAGAGCCAGAAGAAAGGCAAATTATTCAAAAACTATATATATATATAAAAAAGAAAAGAAAATGAAGACCAATTGAAAAGTTGCTTAGAACTGGCCATTCTATAACATACTAAAAGCTGACTCTGCTAACTGCCCCCGGCTCTTACATGAAATTCTGCACTTGTTTCTCCTTTAGCTTTAAATGGCGTATAAATGCAGTATTGATAGCGGTTTTTTGTCTGTCCGGTGAAATTGAGCAGGAATGGTTACCAGGTAACTTTTGCTTACTAAGTATACTAAGTATATTATTAAAGACAGAGAGAATATGTTTATGATTTTATTTTTTTTTTATTTTTTTGTTGCGGCGTTGGCACCATAAGAGAACTACATTGTGGTGCCGATTTCAACCGAATTTTAACGAAGCAAATCACTTTATTTCACCTGTTTTATTATCCCCGTCCCCACACAAAGTGTTGGTTTGCTAATACAGGTATGGGACCTGTTATCCAGAATGCTCGGGACCTGGGGTTTTCCAGATAACAGATCTATTCATAATTTGGACCTTGGATCTTCGTACCTTAAATCTAAAAAGTTACTTGATCCCAAGTGAGAAATAATGAATCCTTATTGGAAGCAAAACCAGCCTATTGGGTTTATTTCATGTTTATATGATTTTCTAGTAGATTTAAGGGATGAAGATCCAAACTACGGAAAGATCCCTTATCCGGAAAGCCACAGGTCCCGAGCATTCTGGATAACAGGTCCCATACCTTTAATTGATCCCAACTAAGATATAATTAATCCTTATTGGAGGCAAAACCAGCCTATTGGGTTAATTTAATGTTTATGTGATTTTCTAGTAGACTTAAGGGATGAAGATCCAAACTACGGAAATATCCCTTATCCAGAAAGCCACAGGTCCCGAGCATTCTGGATAACAGGTCCCATACCTTTAATTGATCCCAACTAAGATATAATTAATCCTTATTGGAGGCAAAACCAGCCTATTGGGTTAATTTAATGTTTGTGATTTTCTAGTAGACTTAAGGTATGAAGATCCAAATTACGGAAAGATCCCTTATCCGGAAAGCCACAGGTCCCAAGCATTCTGGATAACAGGTCCTATACCTGTAATTGATCCCAACTAAGATATAATTAATCCTTATTGGAGGCAAAACCAGCCTATTGGGTTTATTTAATGTTTACATGATTTTCTAGTAGACTTGAGGTATGAAGATCCAAATTACAGAAATACCCTTTAACTGGAAAACCCCAGGTCCTGAGAATTCTAGCTAACAGATGTATGATGTAGAGAGTGGTATTCTGAGACAATCTATCATTGGCCTTCATTTGTTATTATTTTTGGTTTTCAGATTATTTAGCTTCTTGTTCAACTCTCCAGCCTATTGGGTTTATTTAATGTTTACATGATTTTCTAGTAGACTTAAGGGATGAAGATCCAAATTACAGAAAGACCCTTTATCTGGAAAACCCCAGGTTCCGAGTATTCTGGATAACAGGCCCCGTACCTGTATCTGATGATTCTTATTACAGCGGTGTCTTCAGCTGAGCTGGGCGTCACAGCCAGAGGCTCTGGATAGAGTCACGGCCCATTGCGATTGGTCTCATTGAATATATCAAGTCTGATGTTTCCAGACACTGGAGACAGTTTACCCAGGCCCAGCTTTACCATTTTTTTACTGTTTCCCCTAAAAGACTTTTTTTTTGCTTTTTAATGTTTTAACGTTTATTATCAATTAAAGCATAAATAAATTTTGATGAGCTGTATAAATCATTAGATGACCTCCTCCTATACTGCTAATTAGCAGTCCATTTAGATTGGCCGCACTAAATAAGGTGCGATATCTGTTTATTCTGGATAGAACCAGAGCTATATGTCCCCTTTCTTTTAAGTGGGTGGTTCACCTTTAAGTTAACTTTTAGAATGGCTAATTCTAAGCAACTTTTCAATTGGTCTTCATTATTTATTTGTTATAGTTTTTTCCTTACTTGCCTCCTTCGTTTGGCTCTTTCCAGCTTTCCAATGGGGGTCACTGATCCCCATCTAAAAAACAAATGACAAATGTAGGGCTGCAAATGTATTGTTATTGCTACGTTTTATTGATTCTCTTTCTATTCAGGCTTCTCCTATTCATATCAGTGCATGGTTGCTATTGTAATTTGGACCCTAGCAACCAGACTGCTGCAATTGCAAACAGGAGAGCTGCTGAATAAAAAGCGAAATAACACAAAAACCACAAATAATAATTTTTTAAGGGATTCGGATTGGAAACGGAAATTGCAGTTTATAGAACTCTGGGCTGTGCAGGAGAAGTATTTCTGGGATTTGGATATATATTCGGTATGGGACCTGTTATCCAGAATGCTCAGGACCTTGGGTTTACTGGATAACTGATCTTTCCATAATCTGGATCTTCATCCCTTAAATCTACTAGAAAATCATTTAAATATGAAATAAAATCAATAAGTTGGTTTGGCCTCCAATAAGGATGAATTATTTCTTAGTTGGGATCAAGTACGAGCGACTGTTTTATTATTACACAGAAAAAGGAAATCATTTTTAAACATTTCGATTATTTGGATAAAATTGAGTCTATGGAAGACAGCCTTTCTGTAATTTGTCAATTTCTGCATAATGGGTTTCCTGATAACGGATCCCATACTTGTATTTGTATTACCAGCGTTGCTAAAAGGCATTTGGTTTGCAAGGTTTACTTGTGCTTTAATGCGGCGACGCATCTTTTCTGCTCTAGTTGTGACGCGTAGGAGCTTTGCATGTTCTGTCTATCTTTGTACTTATTCCAACATACGTGATTTTCGCATGCAGCACTTTAGGGACCATGCACTGGGACTTGCCTCTAGAAAGCTGCTGCTAAATACCCCACATGAAATTAGCTTTAAAGGAGAAGGAAACCCCCTGGGCGCAAAACCCCTCCCCCCTCCCCTGTGTTGCCCCCCCTCCCTCCTCCCCCCTGGCCTACCTGTCCCCCTGGGCAAATGCCCCTAACTTGTTACTCACCCCTCTGCGCAGGTCCTGTTCACGGAGTTCACAGTCGCCATCTTTTCCGACGCGCGTCTTCCTGCTCTGACCGGCATCTTGTGGCGCATGCGCAGTAGGAACAGTTACCGGTACGGCTCTACTGCGCATTCGCCGAATGTCACGAAGTTTTCCGATTTCACTTTGTGACATTCGGCGCATGCGCAGTAGAGCCGTACCGGTAACTGTTCCTACTGCGCATGCGCCAGAAGATGCCGGTCAGAGCAGGAAGAAGACGCGCGTGGGAGAATATGGCGACTGTGAACTCCGTGGACAGGACCTGCGCAGAGGGGTGAGTAACAAGTTAGGGGCATTTGCCCAGGGGGACAGGTAGGCCAGGGGGGAGGAGGGAGGGGGGGGCAACACAGGGGAGGGGGTTTGCACCCTGGGGGTTTCCTTCTCCTTTAATGGAATGAAAGAAGATTTCCCAATGGCAGGGGCTGCTTGGAACGGGAAGCGTGTGCTCAACATCAGACCCGTGAGCTACACATGTTTGTTTAAGGGTAGGACTACATGGTGATTTCAGCACAACCCGAAGCGATGCAACAAAATGCCTGCGACAAATCGCATACGACGGAAATAAGGTAAGTGAATGCATAGTCGTATGGTGTCGCATCATTGATCCGATGCAACATGACTGTTGAACGCAGACGCAGAGTGCAGCGTCTGCATCCAACAGTCGTCTTGCTGCGGATCAACGCTGCGACACCATGTGACAATACATTCACTTACCTTAGGGTAGGACTACACGGACGTTTCAATCGCAATCCGACATGCTGCGACAAAACTCATGCAACGGAAATAAGATGAGAGATAGAAATGTCGGATGAAGTTGCAGCGTTGATACTTCGCGACACGACTGTCGGATGCAGACACAGTCGTGTCGCATTGGATCAACGCTGCGACTTCATCTGACATTTCTATCTCTTTCCGTCGCATGCGATTTGTTTCAGCGCATCAGATTGTGCCAAAAATGTCTGTGTAGTCCTTCCCTAATTTCCATGGCATGCGATTTGTCGCAGGCGTTTTGCTGCAGTGTGTCGGATCATGCCAAAATCATCCGTATAGTCCTACCCTAAAGGAGCCACACGGATGTCACTGCACCACATGCAAGAGGGCGTCTTCATTTATACCCCGTGATATCATCTTGCCGGCAGTCATGACATACACAGTCGCAACTATACCACCGACCAATCGAAAAGGCCACAGCATGAGCCTCAAGGATATCAATATATATACAGTATATATAATGACCTCTTATATGTAATGTACTGGCAGAGGTATTCCTTCCCAGTAGAAAACTGCTCCTTTAAAGGGGTTGTTCACCTTTAAATTAACTGTTTGTATGATGTAGAGATCATATTGGTTTAGTTTTTTTCATTATTTGTGGTTTTTGAGTTATTTAGCTTTTTTTTTCAAGAGACTGGAATATAAATAGGAGAGGCCTGAATAGAAAGATGAGAAATACAAAGTAGCAATAACAATAAGGGGCATATTTATCAAGGGTTGAATTTCAAATTTAAAAAACTTCGAAATTCGAATGCAAAAAGACCAACCGAAATTAAGTCGAAGGTTTTTTTTTTTGGATCCGTATTCAGGTGAATTTGTATCAGAAGAATCGAAGTAATAGCGCATTCGATCGATTAGACGTTTTTCCCAAAAATAACTTCGATTTTTCAACAGCAATTTGGCAGGTTTTAGATGGCGAATGGTCGAAGTTGAATTTTTAAAGACAGTACATGATAAATTTTGATGTTCGCATTTTTTTTTTAGAAATTCAAATCGAATTTTGACTATTCCCTAGTCGAAGTACACGAAAAATATCTCGAAACTGAAATTTTTTTGAATTCCAAAATGACCTTGACCTTTGATAAACCTGCACTTATCATACACAACGTGAATTCTGCAGAGGGAACGTCGTCAATGTGTTTGATCAGTAAACGATATATTTGTTTGTTGCTTAACGACTCAGACGTCAAGTCTCAGATTAAAAAGATATTTTATGCTTCTTCCTCGGAAAGAATAAGAGGCAGTAACGTAGTTTCCTATAAGGGTTAGTCCACACGAGGAGATTCGGGAAGATTTTGTCTAGGGATGCACCGAATCCAGGATTCGGTTCGGGATTCGGCCAGGATTCGGCCTTTTTCAGCAGGATTCGGATTCGGCCGAATTCTTCTGCCCAGCCGAACCGAATCCGAATCCTAATTTGCATATGCAAATTAGGGGCGGGAGGGAAATTGCATGACTTTTTGTCAGAAAACAAGGAAGTAAAAAATGTTTTCCCCTTACCACCCCTAATTTGCATATGCAAATTAGGGTTCGGATTCGGTTCGGTATTCGGCCGAATCTTTCACGAAGGATTCGGCCGAATCCAAAAAAGTGGATTCGGTGCATCCCTAATTTTGTCGCCTGGCGACTAATCGCCTCATCTTCTGAGCGACAATCTCCCCGAACTGCCTCAGCGTGTTTCCCCATAGGCTACAATGAAAAGTCGCCTGCGCTAAAGCACACGCAGCGATGCGTTTTCAATAGTCGCCAAAAGTGAAGGCGACAAAATCTCCCCGAATAGGGGAAGATAAGGGGTGCTTGTGTAGATTACGGGGATGTATCATTACATCGACCTACTTCCTGGCAGGGGAGGAGTTAAACGTTATTTTTTTGCGCCGCCATTAAACGATGCTGCAGTATATACTGTGTTCCTTTATGTGGGAGGAACCAAGTGCCAAAGGGAATATCCAATTTACTGTATAAATCTCTATAAATATAAATATATATATATATATACTGACCTGGGGCTTGCAGTGCAGAGCCCTTGCAATGTATCCTGTTTTTATTTGTTACTATTTACAATAAAAATGGTCGTTTTTATGAGCCGAGTCTCGTCTTCTTCGCACGTGGAAAAGGTTCTGCTCAATAATAATACTTCTTCTAGATTTCTGAAAGCATAAGGAAACCCTCTAAACAAACGTTTCGCTGAGCGCCCTTCTGATAATAGCAGTTTTTACAGCGCTAATATAATCAATCTCAAACAACAGCCCCACCTGCTGGTCGTTTCAACCAGCTAGATGCAGTCACCCGAAAATGGGGTTGTTCACCATTAAGTTAAAGGGATACTGTCATGGGGGAAAAACAAATTCAAAATGAATCAGTTAATAATGCTACTCCAGCAGAATTCTGCACTGAAATCCATTTCTCAAATGAGCAAACAGATTTTTTTATATTCAGTTTTGAAATCTGACATGGGGCTAGACATATTGTCAGTTTCCCAGCTGCCCCAAGTCATGCGACTTGTGCTCTGATAAACTTCAATCACTCTTTACTGCTGTACTGCAAGTTGGAGTGATATCACCTCCCTCCCTTCCCCCCCAGCAGCCAAACAAAAGAACGATGGGAAGGTAACCAGATAGCAGCTCCCTAACACAATATAACAGCTGCCTGGTAGATCTAAGAACAACACTCAATAGTAAAAACCCATGTCCCACTGAGACACATTCAGTTACATTGAGAAGGAAAAACAGCAGCCTGCCAGAAAGCATTTCTATCCTAAAGTGCAGGCACAGGTCACATGATCAGGGGCAGCTGGGAAATTGACAATATGTCTAGCCCCATGTCAGATTTCAAAATTCAATAAAAAAAATCTGTTTGCTCTTTTGAGAAACGGATTTCAGTGCAGAAGTCTGCTGGAGTAGCACTATTAACTGATGCGTTTTGAAAAAAAACATGTTTTCCGATGACAGGATCCCTTTAAGATTTCGTATGTTATTGAATTTCTAAATAACTTTTCAATTGGTCTTTTTTTTACAGTTTAAAATTTGCTGCCTCTTTCCAGTTTTCGAATGAGAATCAATGATTTCCATCCAATAATCAATTGCTCTGTTGGGCTATAATTTTACTGTTGCTTTTACTTTACTCCTTTTTCTATTCAAGCCCTCTCCTATATATAACCCAGCCTCTCATTCAAACCGTTGCCTGGTTGCTAGGGTGGACTGAACCCTAGCAACCAGATAAGTGCTGGTATTCAAAACTGAACAAGGGTTGTTCACCTTAAAATTTACTTTTAGTATGATGTAGAGTGGGATATTCTGAGACAATTTGAAATTGGCTTTCTTTTTTTTTTTATTATTTGTTGTTTTTAGCTTTTTATTCAGCAGCTCTCCAGTTTGCAAGGTCAGCCATCTGGTTGCTATGTTCCAGATTACCCTAGCAACCATGCACTTATTTGAATATGAATAGGAGAGGCCTGAATAGAAAGAGGAGTAATAAAATGTAGCAACAACAATACATTTGTAGCCTAAGGGTCAGGGCACACGCTAAGATTCAGGGATATCGGCGACAAATCGTGTCTTCTTTGGGCGACTAATCTCCTCGAAAACCCTTCCCGGCAGCTATAATCTAAATCGAAGGTGGGATGGCACTCGTAGCGCTTAGTTTTCCGAAGGAGACTTTGGGAAACTTTAGAAAACGAATCGCTCCTTGTGCCACCCCACCGGCGATTTGGATTCTAACCGGCTGGGAGGCAGTTCGGGGAGATTAGTCGCCCGAAGAAGATGCGATTTGTCGCTGGGCGACTTATCTACTCCAGTAGCTTCATGTGCCCCTGCCCTTACAGAGCATTTGTTTTTAGATGGGGTTTGTTTTTAGATGACCCCCATTTGAATGCTGGAAAGAGTCAGAAGAATGAGGAAAATAATGCAAAAACTATAAAAAAAAAATAAATAAAAAAAGTTTAGACCATTGAAAATTTGCTGAGAATTGCCCATTCTATAACCACTAAAAGCTAACTTTAAGGTGATCCACCCCTTTAAACATTCTGTCTGCCTGGGCTGAGCAGCAGAGGACCTTCCTGTTACACATTCAGGATAGTAGAAGTCTACAAACTGCTAATATCATGAGATCTATTAAACTTGTGGAAATTGCTCAGAACACCCAGTGATTTTACACTTATATGGCTGCCCTTTAATCCCTTTATTGCCACCTCTCAAACCAATAAGTTTGTTTTCCTGCTGCAGTAAATGCATACCTCCCAAAATTTTGGAAGTAAAAAGAGGGACAAAAAATTTTTTCCCGCACGTAGCGCAGCAATGTTTTCGACCACACCCCTTTCTGTGGCCACACCCCCTAATTACCATGTTTGTTTTACAAAAAAAATTTTTTTTATGAAAGTTTGAAAATATTTCTCCTGATCTAAACTGTGTTTTTGTGTCTCAAAATTGTTACAAAGTATCTTATTTGCACCTGTGGCTGTTCTGGGCTCTCTGCTAAAAGCCAATTAAGTGAGAAACTTTGTTTCTTTTTCTGGCTGTTCAGTGCAGAGAAAAGAGGGACTTTCCAGTACAAATGAGGGACTGTGGGTTGAGCTGTCAAAAGAGGGACTGTCCCTCCGAAAAAGGGACAGTTGGAAGGTATGTAAATGGCTCATGCTGCTTATCCCTAATACAGAACATGAGTTGTTTATTGTCTGTGAATGCCAATCTGCAGCGTTCGATGTCTAACACCATGTTAACAAATGACCCAGTTTTTGTTCCATTAATAATAACTAGATGAGATCAGATGAGCCTTCTGTATTTAATGTTGCCTTTTTCCTACTTTGATGTTTTTCTGATAGCTGCTGCTGCTGCTGCCTGCACCGGAGCACATTCTGAATATGGGCTAAGTACAATACCTGGAGCAAGGGCAGTATTTCTGTACATTCTTCTACAAGCCCGGCATGATTATTCCTACAGGTAGGCGTTTGCATTGTAGAAGCTGTTGGAACTGTTATTAGGGAGGAACAGTTATAGCAAGTTGTTTGGGTTCCATAGAGCTACTGAGCTATTTGGAAACCTATTATCCAGAAAGCTCCGAATTACATAAAGGCCGCATCCCATAGACTCCTTTTTATACAAATAATCCACATGATTAAAAATGATTTCCTTTTTTCTGTGTAATAATAAAACAGTCGCTTGTACTTGATCCCAACTAAGATATAATTAATCCTTATTGGAGGCAAAACCAGCATATTGGCTTTATTTCATGTTTATATGATTTTCTACTATATTAGTAGATTTAAGGTAAGAAGATCCAAATTACTGAAAGATTCTGGATAACAGGTCCCATACCTGTACTCGATCCCAACTAAGATATAATTAATCCTTATTGGAGGCAAAACCAGCCTATTGGGTTTATTTCATGTTTATATGATTTTCTACTATATTAGTAGATTTAAGGTAAGAAGATCCAAATTACTGAAAGATTCTGGATAACAGGTCCCATACCTGTACTTGATCCCAACTAAGCTATAATTAATCCTTATTGGAAGCAAAACCAGCCTATTCGGTTTATTTTATGTTTATATGATTTTCTAGTAGACTTAAGGTACAAAGATCCAAATTACAGAAAGATCCCTTATCCGGAAAGCCCCAGATCCCGAGCACCTAGATAACTTGATCCCAACTAAGATATCATAATCCTTAATGATCATAAAATCAGCCTATTGGGTTTATTTCATTTTTACCTGATTTTCTAGGTGACTTAAGGTATAAAGATCCAAATTACGGAAAGATCCCTTATCCGGAAAGCCCCAGGTCCCGAGCATTCTGGATAACTTGATCCCAACTAAGATATCATTAATCCTTATTGGAGGCAAAACCAGCCTATTGGGTTTATTTCATTTTTACATGTTTTTCTAGTAGACTTAAGGTGTAAAGATCCAAATTACAGAAATATCCCTTATCCAGAAAGCCCCAGGTCCCGAGCATTCTGGATAACAGGTCCCGTACCTGTACTTGATCCCAACTAAGATATAATTAATCCTTATTGGAAGCAAAACCAGCCTATTGGGTTTATTTAATGTTTATATGATTTTCTAGTAGACTTAAGGTATGAAGATCCAAATTACAGAAATACCCTTTATCTGGGAAAACCCCAGGTCCTGAGAATTCTAGCTAACAGATGTATGATATAGAGAGTGGTATTCTTAGACAATCTATCATTGGTCTTCATTTGTTATTATTTTTGGTTTTCAGATTATTTAGCTTCTTGTTCAACTCTCCAGTTTAGAATTTCAGTGCCTCTCTGGTTGCTAGGGTCTTCATTCCCCTAGCAACCATGCACTGATTTGAATAAGAGACGGGCATATGAATAGGAAAGGCCCGGAATTGAAAAACCAGTAATAGAAAGTAACAATAGTACAGGTTTGGGACCTGTTATCCAGAATGGTCAGGACCTGAGGTCTTCTTTCCATAATTGGGATCTTTCTATCTTAAGTCTACTAGAAAATCATATAAACATGAAATAAAGCCAATAGGCTGGTTTTGCTTCCAATAAGGATTAATTATATCTTAGTTGGGATCAAGTACAAGCAACTGTATTATTATTTCATAGAAAAGGGAAATCAGTTTTAAAGATTTGGATTTTTTAATTATAACGGAGTCTAATACGTTTCTGGATAATGGATCCCATACCTGTAGTAACAGGTTATTTGAAGCTGGAAAGAGTCAGAAGAAGAAGGCAAATACTTAAAAACCTATACAAAATAAAAAATGAAGACCAATTGGAAAGTTGCTCAGAATTAGCCATTCTATAACATACTAAAAGTTCATTTACAGGCCAACCAGCCCTTTAACACTTGTGAGCTTGGAGTTGGAGACCTGCCCCAGACTGATTCACTGGAGCCTTAGTTGCAACTATAACTCGCACGGGAAATGAAGAGGCAGAGAGTATAGAACAAAAACAGCGAGATGCTTTATATAATTACCCTGTATCACAGAACAGTCGTACACCGGCATATCCATAAGCACACAGAGAGATTATGCTTTTTGGGGGCTCAGGGCAACACCCTGATAATATGCAGCCAAAGGCACGAGCCAGAGAGGAGCCAGGAGAAGGATAAGGCAGAACCAGGGTGTAGAATATACACAGAAAAGAAGAGTTCAGCTCCAGATCTACAGAGTGTAGGTGGGTCCTGAGATCCATTGCTTGTGCAATCTGTGGCCTAGAAATCTCTGTATGTGCGTGTGCTTCTCTTGTACTTTCTCCCCATTACCACCAGGTGGGGCTGTTCCCTAATAACAGTAATAACAGCCTTCTGCAACCTTTGTCTCTCCCCACTGGGGCCGAGTTAAAACTCCCAGCTCCCTTCAGCAGCCAGGGGCCACCCTTTGTCTCTTCCCACTGGGGCTGAATTAAAACTCCCAGCATCCTTCAGCAGCCAGGGGCCACCCTTTGTCTCTCCCCACTGGGGCCGAGTTAAAACTCCCAGCACCCTTCAGCAGCCAGGGGCCACCCTTTGTCTCTTCCCACTGGGGCTGAATTAAAACTCCCAGCATCCTTCAGCAGCCAGGGGCCACCCTTTGTCTCTTCCCACTGGGGCTGAATTAAAACTCCCAGCATCCTTCAGCAGCCAGGGGCCACCCTTTGTCTCTCCCCACTGGGGCTGCATTAAAACTCCCGGGAACCTTCAGAAGCCAGGGGCCACCCTTTGTCTCTCCCCACTGGGGCTGAATTAAAACTCCCAGCATCCTTCAGCAGCCAGGGGCCACAGAGACAAAGGTTGCAGAAAATCCAGTGCATGACATTTAAATCCTATGTACAGAAAGAGCTTTACTGTACTACACCTCCCCATCTATAATGTATATAGTCCAAGTTACTATTTGGTTTTGGTATCGTTTCTATTTTACCTCTGATTTTTGTACATCTGCCCAAGGATACCCATGTGCCTGGTCCCCAGCACTATATAGGATTGCTGCAGTGCATGCTGGTATTATTTTCAGGTGCTAATTTAATTTTTTATTTAAATAATGCCTTTTTTTAAGCCTAAAGGGGCACTATGGGTAAGGTTTAATTTCCTACAGCTGCTGGGGGTGCAATATTGCTTCACTCATTTCCTGGAGGGGAGTCCATGGCAGAAAGGTATAGTTCAGCATGTGCTTCTAAACAAATATTGTTAGTGGCAAGTGTAAAATCCAAGATACTGTTAACTGGGGGCACTGGCCACACCCAGAATGCACTGCAGCAGGGTAAAAGCCCTAGATCTGGAGCACAGAGGCTTCTTATTGTACAATCAGAGCTGGAAAAGTATCGATCAAGTTCTGTAAACAAGTCATCAAGCCAAGTGCAGAGAGAGAGAACCAGTAACCCCTTCTGCCGTCGGCAGCCGAAGAGTTAAGGAATGTTGCGGCTTCCCTTTTTCCCCTAGAGAAGGAGAGGCTGATGAGGTTTTTGAGGAATTAAAAAGTAGAGGGCCTGAAAGAGAAGCAAGCACTAGACTTGGCCAAGAAGTGGCACTTGAATTCCTGAACTGGTTGACGGTATGGAAGTTGCCCCAGGCTCAGGGACTGACCAGTGTGTTTATCCACAGCTCAAAATGACAATGTCCTGGTGACCTGAACATACGGTCTGGTGAGGGAACACTATAGAAACACACATCAGCTGTGTCTCCTGAGAATCATATGTCCTCCTCCCCCTTAGAAACCCCCCTACAGCCCCTGAGATATGTTTAATAAACAAAAACAGCTGCACTTGTTGACCATTGGGACTGAGCCCCTGCATCGTCGGCTAATGCCCCCAACAATCAAACAGGATACCTTTCCTCAATCACCACTAGGGTTGCCACCTTTTCCCGGGAAAAAATACTGGCCTTCCTCTATATTTATATTTTTTCCCTATTAATAACATTGGGATCAACCATCACTTTTACCGGCCAGGTGGCAACCCTAACCACCACCCGCCCCCACCCAACCCACTAGCCATGGGCACCCAGAATTCAAAAAAAGGCTGCTTCACCCTGGAATGTAAGATTTAAAACGTTGAAGTACACAGGATAGGGTGAACAGCCTTTAATCCCTGGATCAGTACGACCCCAGGGAGGAATTCTGGGAACAGGCGTATGAACCTCTTCCCCAGCAGGAAAGAGGTTAATTGAAACCAGCTACAACCTATGGAAAGTGCCTTAATCTGCATGAAAATACACCCCACCCCCCAGCTATGGCACCCAGCATAGGGACCACTCAGGGTGCTTTGTCCCCTGACTCCTCTGTCTCCTTGTGGGTCCACAAATCTTTGTGAGGTCGGCGACCAAATCCTTCGTCGTAATTCCCTTTGCTCTTGAAGAGCTGCTGGAAGTGAGGCTTGCAGTAAAACTCTCCATGAAGTGCCGCGTACGTCCCCAGGCTGAAAAACAATCAGTTTCGACAAAACATGAGGTTGCAGCTGACACTTAGGGGCCCATTTACTTTGCTCGAGTGAAGGAATAGAGGAAAAAAAACTTTGAATTTCCAATGTTTTTTTTGGCTACTTCGACCATCAAATAGGCTACTTCAACCTTCGACTTCGAATCGAATGATTCAAAGTAAAAATCGTTCGACTATTCGACCATTTCATAGTCGAAGTACTGTCTCTTTAAAAAAAACTTCGACCCCCTTGTTCGCCACCTAAAACCTACCGAGGCCATTGTTAGCCTATGGGGAAGGTCCTCAAAGGCTTCCTAACAATTTTCTGATCGAAGGAAAATCCTTCGATCGATGGATTAAAATCCTTCGAATAGCGCTAAATCCTTCGACTTCGATAGGATTTCAATTCGGCAGTCGAATATCGAGGGTTAATTAACCCTCGATATTCGACCCTAGGTAAATCTGCCCCTTAAAGGCACATTTATCAAAGGTCGAATTTCGAAATCACGCGAGTTTTTATTTTAAAACTACCATGAACTCGAAATTCGACCAATCGAAATGTATTAAAAATTAAACTTTTCAAACTCGAATGAATTAAACTGACCCAAAAACTCAAATCTAATTCGATTCAAATTAAAAAAAAACTTGAATTTGAGGAAGGCTGCAAACATCATCAAATTGATCCCTGGACCTTTCCCATTGCCTTATACAGAATTAGCTAGATGCTAATTCCGCTTTTCTATCCTCCGCTCAGATTGTCTGGAACATTGTGTCCCATCTACTTTTCCTGCACAAATAAAAACCGGATGCAACTGCTGTTTGGAATATTCTGTCTATGAACACCAAGGTGCACTTTGCAACTCTGCAACATTGGACCCCAACAAATCTGGGGTCACCAACCCATGTCTCTGTACATACATACTTGTTGCTATTCACTATGAAACAAAATATAGACTAGATCTTGTGCACCCCTGTGGGTCCTGGCCTCTGGGATGGAGACCAAGGAGGAATTAAGGTCAAATTTTTCAAACTCGGATGAATCAACTGACCCAAAAACTTGAATAGAATTCGATTAGAATGAAAAAAAAGTTCGTTAAGGGCCAGAGTATGATAAATCTCAAAATTCGATTTTGAATTAAAACCCGAATCGAGTTTGGATAATTCACAATCGAATTTGAGAGTTTTGACCAAAAAAATAAATAAATCTGAACCTTAGAACGAAGTAAAGGTCATTGTATGTGAGTGAGAGGAAGTATCCCCTTCCTGGCACACTGCAGAGAGACAGCAAACTCGGCATGAACAAGGATCACATGAGGAGTCCATTTCTAGGGAATATGGAATCCCAGCAGTGGGCACAGAACAGTGGTACCCACCTTAGCTTGGCACTGCAGTGCTTGCAGCAGAAACAGGAGTTGTGAAAGATGAGTTTGTCAGCCACCAGCCGCTCCATGGGATACACCGTTTTCTGGCAAGAAGAGCACAGCTCTCTGACCGCAGGCTTCATGCTAAAAGACTAAGCGAGACGGAGCTCATTAGACAGTTGTACTTCCTGAAAAAACCCGGAAGAGAACCCGCTAGGGAACAAGCACTTACTTTAGATCTCTGTACTACACTGACCGCAGGGCTGCACCCGGAATCCTAGAATAAAATAAAAGCCAAAGATATTATTGCAGGTGGCAGTGTCCATGGCATTCGGTTATTTGCTAAACACTTTAGGCAGGTGTAACGGGGAGATCCCCTGCACTTTTATTTAAGTCATGTGATGTAACGTTTTCGGGGGCATGCCCCTTCGTCAGACATTGGTAAATTTCTTGCTGCAGTATTTCGGAAGAGGTGCCGACCCCTCCAACCAACACTGGTCATTCTACTTCTGGAGAGGCTAGGGCAGGGGTCCCCAACCTTTTTTACCTGTGAGCCACATTCAAATTTAAAAAGAGTCGGGGAGCAACACAAGCATGAAAAAGTCCCTTGGGGTGTCAAGGGCTGTGATTGGCTATTTGGTAGCCCCTATGTGGACTGGCAGCCTACAGGAGGCTGTACTTGGCACTATACATAGTTGTTATGCAATTAAAACTTGCTTTCAAGCTTGGAAAACAAAAATAAGCACCTGCTTTGAGGACCCTGAGAGCAACATCCAAGGGGTTGGAGAGCAACATGTTGCTCACAAGCTACTGGTTGGGGATCACTGGGCTAGGGGAATAGGAAGATTGAATGCTACAGATTAGGTTATTTGCACCAGGCCTAGTAACCAATCAGCAAGAAGCATCACCGGTCCCCTGCCACAAACTAAGGGCCCGTTTTCCTTCTATATAGGTGCAAATATACTT
>CM076688.1:129863438-129885938 GCA_038501925.1 Xenopus petersii | reverse complement strand
TATCCAGCTTTCCAACAGGGGTCACTGACCCCATGTAAAAAAAACAAATGCTCTGTAAGGCTACACATTTGTTATTGCTACTTTTTACCACTCTTTTTCTCCTGTTCATATTCCAGTCTCTTATTCATATCAGTGTACGGTTGCTAGGGGAATCTGGCCTGTACCAACCTAAACGCTGAAAATGCAAACTGGAGAGCTGCTGAATAAAAAGCTAAAGAACTCAAACACCAAACGCACCAAGTTGCAATTATTAGAGCATGATTAAGCAAATAATCTCAGTACCTGTATTGCTCAAAACTGCCATCTTTGAATCCTGAAAATAAAAGCAGAAACATTAACACGTTCACATATACATATAGATAAAAATGTAATAGCAACACTGTGTGTAATTAGTCCTGACAAAGACAGGGTTCAACTACATTAAATTCACTATGTAAGTGAAACTGTTGCTTGAAATCAAGGAGCCGAAATGAATTATGCGAGTGCTGTTACTTTCCTGTTTCTGGGTGCAGGAGCTGCCATATTGCTTGGACTGCAAACACATTTTAATCGAGGGAAAGCAGCTTTATTGTTATTATGGAACACCAGAGAGACAATGGTAACCTGTCCATGGGGTCATTGGCTTTCTGTGAAACTCCAGGGGCCCCTAAAGCTGCTATAGGCTATGAGCTGGACTTGCTCTAGGGAAGGACCAATCGTATCACTTACCAAGCTCCAAGCTGCGGGTCCTGGGGTTGCACTGCCTGTAACCTTTACAGCTTCTCAACTCCATGAGCTGCACATGCAACTGATTCAGAACATCTCGCTCCAATGTGTTCACTGCATTGATCAACTGGGGATGTAGAACAAGAGACGGAGCATTTACACCTGACCCAATGGATACTGACAAGCCCCCCTCCCCCAGTGCACCCTCAACACCCTGCCCCTAGAGTTGCCACCCGTAAAACTGATGGCTGGTCCCAATGTTGTTAAAGGGGAAGTAAAGTGTAAAATAGCATAAGGCTAGAAATGCAGTTTTTTGTATACTAAACATAAACATGAACTTACTGCACCACAAGCCTAATCAAACAAATGATTTATGCTTTCAAATTTGGCCAAAGGGGGTCACCATCTTGTAACTTTGTTAAACATCTTTGCAAGACCAAGACTGTGCACATGCTCAGTGTGATCTGGGCTGCTTAGGGATCGTCATAAATGATCAAAACAGCACAAGTCAAATAATATCTGCCAGAAGCCGATACAGCAAGACTGATTAATAATCAGAATATACAGACTGTACTGGGTCCTGTGTTGTCATGTGATCTAATGTGGATTTTATAGTTTTTGTATTGTTTAATACAAACTTTCTCCAACTCTGCAGAACCAGTGGCTGCAGCAAAATAATCCTCCAAATAGAATCCCAGTTTATCTGTTTAAATCTGGCTCCATGACCTTTGTCCCTGCAGCTGGAGTTGGAAACAGTAAAGGGGATGTAAATGCAAAAATAAAATCCAATACAGATCTCTACACAGTCGCCGACTGCTCTACAGGGAAACAAACAAAGCTGCTTGAGTTCTGCATGGCTGGGAAGTAAGGCGGGGGCTCCCCCTGCTGTTCATAAGTATGATTGTTTCCCTGCAGAGCAGTTAGGGACCGTCTGACAATTCCTATCCACAGCAGTAAATGAAGGGAGAATTTCACTGCATAAGTCCGGTTTCTTATAAAAACTGTACACATTTTTCAATTAAAGTATACTGGAGATAGGTTTCTTTTTCATTAAAGAAAGTAAGAATGGGATTTTTTTTGCCTTTACATGCCCTTTAATAGGGAAAAAAATATATAAGAAGGCCGGTATTTTTTCCCAGAGAAGGTGGCAACCCTAAATGCCCCAGGCAGAAATACCGCTCTATTCATATGCAAAATGCAACTGCCGTCTCTTAAGCCAGTGACACCAGCTTCCTCTGTCTAAAGGCACAGTGATCTTTGGATGAGAGGGGGTCGCTCTTGTGGAGACCCATTATGGCCCCTATCTATGTTGCTGGTGAATGTAAATGCCACACACCCCGGCCAGGCTTTGCCACAAAAAAATGGGCCATCATTAAAAATCCAGCAGAAAAATTGAACACAATAGACCTGATATTCAACCAACTGGCCACAAGGTGTCACTGTAATCAAAAGAACATTTTAGGCTTTTTTTGGTACAGGAATGGGATCCATTATCCAGAAAGCTGCAAATTACGGAATATAATCCAAATTTTAAAATGATTTCCATTTTCTGTGTAATAATAAAACAGTCGCTTGTACTTGATCCCAACTAAGATATAATTAATCCTTATTGGAAGCAAAACCAGCCTATTGGCTTTATTTAATATTTACATGGTTTTCTAGTAGACTTAAGGTGTGAAGATCCAAATTACGGAAAGATCAGTTATCTGGAAAATCCCAGGTCCTAAGCATTCTGGATAACAGGTCCCATACCTGTATATAATAGGACGTTTTACTAGGAAAGGAAATTGACACTGGCTCAAATGAAATCCCTCATGCAGGTTCTATAGAGAGTATTTGAAGCAGAACAGCAGAAGTTCTGGTTGTAGGAACAGTATAACCAGTGTTGGACTGGGACACCACGGGCCAGCCAAAAACCTCAGACCAGGGGCCCACCCAAAAAACTTTAGACCAGGGGCCCACCCAAAAACCTTAGACCAGGGCCCACCCAAAAACCTTAGACCAGGGCCCACCCAAAAACCTTAGACCAGGGGCCCACCCAAAAACCTTAGACCAGGGACCATCCAAAAACCTTAGACCAGGGGCCCACCCAAAAAAACCTTTGACAAGGGCCCACCCACAAACCTTAGACCAGGGGCCCACCCAAAAACCTTAGACCAGGGGCCCACCCAAAAACCTTAGACCAGGGACCATCCAAAAACCTAAGACCAGGCGCCCACCCAAAAACCCTTAGACCAGGGGCCCACCCAAAAACCTTAGACCAGGGACCATCCAAAAACCTAAGACCAGGCGCCCACCCAAAAAACCTTAGACCAGGGGCCCACCCAAAAACCTTAGACCAGGGGCCCACCCAAAAACCTTAGACCAGGGACCATCCAAAAACCTAAGACCAGGCGCCCACCCAAAAAACCTTAGACCAGGGGCCCACCCAAAAAAACTTAGACCAGGGGCCCACTGTCAGTACAATTATTCTTCCTCTCCTCACTCAACTGCTATTCTCCTAGTCTCTTTTCTTTACATACTATAATCTATTATTCCATCTATTTAGGCTCTTTGTTCTCATAGAAATAGGGAATGGCCATGAAATAGGCCAAATGTTTAGCAACAGTTTTCCTGGTGTCCCAGTGGGCCAGTCCGACACCGAGTACAACAACGTTGGAGCGGTACCTGATATGGGTCAGTGTTCAGGTCGAAATACTCCAGGAAGCCGGTGGCAAACTCACAGAACAGGAAGTTGTGCGTTTCGTTTATGGTCCTCAGGCACCAGTAGGTGTTGTTATTGGCGCTGGTGCAGGCGCAGAACGGTCCCACTGCAGGAATAAGAGGCGTCACACAGGTGT
The DNA here is from genome assembly GCA_038501925.1 of Xenopus petersii. NCBI lineage: Eukaryota > Metazoa > Chordata > Amphibia > Anura > Pipidae > Xenopus > Xenopus petersii. The sequence continues at coordinate 129,882,393 of CM076688.1, read as the reverse complement.
AACACCAATATCACCTCACTAGGGGGCAGTATAATATACACCTGGTGTAGTGGACACAATCCCAGTATAAATAAAGTGTACAGGATAGAATCCAACTGGAACCTGATTATATATCATAATGGGACTTACATGTCCAGAATGGGGCCGTCTGCCAGTGCTGATTATCATGAGTGAAGCAGGTGAGGCCGGGCATGCTGCAAGTGTCATTATTCCTCAGTCTCTTCAGCAGTTTCCGCAGCTTCTTTTTATGTCTCTGCTCCCGCAGCAACCAAACCTTGTCCTTTTCCTTCAGGGATTTCCTGGGGGCACAGAGCAGAGTCCTCACCACACTCCCATAGTCACTGATATTAATATACATTTCTAACACTCTTCATCTGCTGAGCTACAAAGCTATGGGTGCTGGGAGCTATAGTTTCATTGTGCTTAGTACAGGGAATACATATGCTGCCATTAGGGTTGCCACCTTTTCTGGGAAAAAATACCGGCCTTCCTATATATTTATATTTTTTCCCTATTAATAACATTGGGATCAACCATCATTTTTACCGGCCAGGTGGCAACCCTAGCTGCCATAGTTTTATGGGATCTCTCTGTACAGACTATGAGCAAACTTAGGGGCTGTTCCTGCTGAATTGTGCTTAGTACAGGGGAATAACTATGCTGCCATAGTTTTATGGGATCTCTCTGTACAGACTATGAGCAAACTTAGGGACTGTTCCTGCTGAATTGTGCTTAGTACAGGGAATACCTATGCTGCCATAGTTTTATGGGCTCTCCCTGTACAGGCTATGAGCAAACTTAGGGGGACTGTTCCTGCTGAATTGTGCTTAGTACAGGGGAATACCTATGCTGCCATAGTTTTATGGGATCTCTGTGAACAGACTATGAGCAAACTTAGGGACTGTTCCTGCTGAATTGTGCTTAGTACAGGGAATACCTATGCTGCCATAGTTTTATGGGATCTCTGTGAACAGACTATGAGCAAACTTAGGGACTGTTCCTGCTGAATTGTGCTTAGTACAGGGAATACCTATGCTGCCATAGTTTTATGGGATCTCTGTGAACAGACTATGAGCAAACTTAGGGACTGTTCCTGCTGAATTGTGCTTAGTACAGGGAATACCTATGCTGCCATAGTTTTATGGGATCTCTCTGTACAGACTATGGGCAAACTTAGGGACTGTTCCTGCTGAATTGTGCTTAGTACAGGGGAATACCTATGCTGCCATAGTTTTATGGGATCTCTCTGTACAGGCTATGAGCAAACTTAGGGGACTGTTCCTGCTGAATTGTGCTTAGTACAGGGAATACCTATGCTGCCATAGTTTTATGGGATCTCTCTGTACAGGCTATGAGCAAACTTAGGGGGACTGTTCCTGCTGAATTGTGCTTAGTACAGGGAATACCTATGCTGCCATAGTTTTATGGGATCTCTCTGTACAGACTATGAGCAAACTTAGGGGACTGTTCCTGCTGAATTGTGCTTAGTACAGGGGAATACCTATGCTGCCATAGTTTTAAAGGTTTCTTGGGTACTTACTTGAACGGGTGCATCATTGTTCCCTTGAGCTTCATTTTTCCATTTTTGAAGTAACTAGGAAGTAAAGAGCCAGCGATATTCGTCATTCTGTGATACAAAGGAGTCACCTCTTAAAGGGAAAATGCACCAATAATCTGAAAATAAAATTGTGCATTGTCCTCCCCCCATTGGTCTGAATAGGCCCCAACTGTCATCCGACTGCTGACTTTTTGGGGCCCAAACAATCGGAACTGTTCTTTATTTCACCCACAACTTTAGTGGCCAAACCACCCCTGATAAAAGCCGTATTTCAGTACCTGAGTTTGCTACAGTCACACTCCTCCGGCCTCTTCTTCTTCAGGTGACCTCTCACTCCTCTCAGGTTCTTAATTTTGCTTTGTAATGTTTCAATCTACAGGAAACAGAGATTTATGTCTCGGCCGCTCCCCCAAACCCCCAGATACACCTCCCAATTGCACTGCAGCCGTGGAACCAATCGGGTAACTCTGCTTGCTCCTCCTACTAGAGGGGAGTTTGGCCTCATTATTATTATTATATATGCTGTGCGTCTGCATCAGATCCGTTCCCCACTCTATATGCCGTGAGATATTCCTTTCCCATAACCGTGAAGTTGCTGAATCAGGAGGGGCCCCCACTAACCTGGAAGGGCCCCACTAACCTCATGGTCGATGTGAAGCTTGTGATCCTTCCAGGCCTGCAGAGATTTGTACAGATCCATGTCGCACTGCACCGTGTCATTGGCCAGAATGAAGCACCTGCTCCGGAGAGGTGAGAGTTAATGATAGTGTCACCCATAGCTGCCAATCATATTTGTGTATCAGTAAATGCAGCCTGCTGATTGGATGTTATCGACTGAGCCCTGGATTATACATTGCCCATGTAATACATTACCCGCAGCCTTACCGGTGTGTTACTTTAATGGAACTGGGTACGATCAGATCATTGGTCAGTCCTCCTGTTCCACTGTGATCTTCCATACCCTTCTCCTCCTCCTCCTCCTCATCTAGGCCCGACATGTGCCTCTTAGTGACATTCCTCATGATTGGCTGGTACTCCTGCTCGATGCCCAAGTTAAACACTTTCCCATCCAAATCAATGGAAACTGAGCGTGTGGAGCGGTTCCTTAGGTAACTCGCCTTGTATTCTATGGGGACAAAATCAAATACAATATTTTTATTTCTACAGTATGTAACATTTCCTTCTGTTAGTATTTCCAATTTGTTATGCAATGGATTTGATACCACTCACCCAAAAATTGCAGGTATAGTAGGGAGAGATGGTGCCTATAGTAACAGTGGATAATAGTCACTGGGAAGGGAGTGTGACTGTGGGATAGCAGGTATAGTAGGGAGAGATGGTGTCTATAGTAACAGTGGGATAATAGTCTCTGGGAAGGGAGTGTGACTGTGGGATAGCAGGTATAGTAGGGAGAGATGGTGCCTATAGTAACAGGGGATAATAGTCTCTGGGAAGGGAGTGTGACTGTGGGATAGCAGGTATAGTAGGGAGAGATGGTGCCTATAGTAACAGTGGATAATAGTCTCTGGGAAGGGAGTGTGACTGTGGGATAGCAGGTATAGTAGGGAGAGATGGTGCCTATAGTAACAGTGGATAATAGTCTCTGGGAAGGGAGTGTGACTGTGGGATAGCAGGTATAGTAGGGAGAGATGGTGCCTATAGTAACAGTGGATAATAGTCTCTGGGAAGGGAGTGTGACTGTGGGATAACAGGTATAGTAGGGAGAGATGATGTCTATAGTAACAGTGGATAATAGTCTCTGGGAAGGGAGTGTGACTGTGGGATAGCAGGTATAGTAGGGAGAGATGGTGCCTATAGTAACAGTGGATAATAGTCTCTGGGAAGGGAGTGTGACTGTGGGATAACAGGTATAGTAGGGAGAGATGATGTCTATAGTAACAGTGGATAATAGTCTCTGGGAAGGGAGTGTGACTGTGGGATAACAGGTATAGTAGGAAGAGATGGTGTATATAGTAACAGTGGATAATAGTCTCTGGGAAGGGAGTGTGACTGTGGGATAACAGGTATAGTAGGGAGAGATGGTGCCTATAGTAACAGTGGGATAATAGTCTCTGGGAAGGGACTGTGGGATAGCAGGTATAGTAGGGAGAGATGGTGCCTATAGTAACAGTGGGATAATAGTCTCTGGGAAGGGAGTGTGACTGTGGGATAACAGGTATAGTAGGGAGAGATGTGTCTATAGTAACAGTGGATAATAGTCTCTGGGAAGGGAGTGTGACTGTGGGATAACAGGTATAGTAGGGAGAGATGGTGCCTATAGTAACAGTGGATAATAGTCTCTGGGAAGGGAGTGTGACTGTGGGATAGCAGGTATAGTAGGGAGAGATGGTGCCTATAGTAACAGTGGATAATAGTCTCTGGGAAGGGAGTGTGACTGTGGGATAACAGGTATAGTAGGAAGAGATGGTGTCTATAGTAACAGTGGATAATAGTCTCTGGGAAGGGAGTGTGACTGTGGGATAACAGGTATAGTAGGGAGAGATGTGCCTATAGTAACAGTGGGATAATAGTCTCTGGGAAGGGACTGTGGGATAGCAGGTATAGTAGGGAGAGATGGTGCCTATAGTAACAGTGGGATAATAGTCTCTGGGAAGGGAGTGTGACTGTGGGATAACAGGTATAGTAGGGAGAGATGTGTCTATAGTAACAGTGGATAATAGTCTCTGGGAAGGGAGTGTGACTGTGGGATAGCAGGTATAGTAGGGAGAGATGGTGTCTATAGTAACAGTGGATAATAGTCTCTGGGAAGGGAGTGTGACTGTGGGATAGCAGGTATAGTAGGGAGAGATGTGTCTATAGTAACAGTGGATAATAGTCTTTGGGAAGGGAGTGTGACTGTGGGATAACAGGTATAGTAGGGAGAGATGGTGCCTATAGTAACAGTGGATAATAGTCTCTGGGAAGGGAGTGTGACTGTGGGATAGCAGGTATAGTAGGGAGAGATGGTGCCGATAGTAACAGTGGATAATAGTCTCTAGGAAGGGAGTGTGACTGTGGGATAGCAGGTATAGTAGGGAGAGATGGTGCCTATAGTAACAGTGGATAATAGTCTCTGGGAAGGGAGTGTGACTGTGGGATAGCAGGTATAGTAGGGAGAGATGGAGCCTATAGTAACAGTGGATAATAGTCTCTGGGAAGGGAGTGTGACTGTGGGATAGCAGGTATAGTAGGGAGAGATGGTGCCTATAGTAACAGTGGATAATAGTCTCTGGGAAGGGAGTGTGACTGTGGGATAGCAGGTATAGTAGGGAGAGATGGAGCCTATAGTAACAGTGGATAATAGTCTCTGGGAAGGGAGTATGACTGTGGGATAGCAGGTATAGTAGGGAGAGATGGTGCCTATAGTAACAGTGGATAATATGTGTGGGTGGATGTGGGAAGGAAACATCTGGGTTGAGTTTTTCCCACAGAAAGAGTTAAAGTGGAATTGTGACACAGACTGTTCCTTGCGTGCGGGAGAGAAATTCCTTTATATGAGGATTATGTTTTAATGGAAAACAGAGGTGTGTTGTTGTGACTCTCCCCACACAGAGACACTGTATCACAGCAGGACGAGTTTATTGTGAGACTGAATCCCCGTCAGTAAATAAATATATAGATAAATATATATATATATATATAAATATATAAGCTCAGACCTATAACAAACATATAAATGACGAGGAGTCGTATTTACTTTTCTTGGTCAGAAGTTTCTTGCGTCGCCCCAGGGGAGTCAGTTTGTAGCTGAGAGAGTTGCAGTTGCACTCGTCGCTGCTGGAGCTGTAGTAGTTGGACATGAGGTTGGGGGATTTGCTGAAGATACTCGTTGTTGCTGCCAGACCCCCCATTCCTTTGCACTTATGGAGGCGCAGTTTGCCGGACGGATCCTCCACACACTGCCATTTCTACAAGGAAATCAAGCGTCCCTTTAATTACAGAGAACTCAAAGTACCGGGCCCCAGAAGCTTTAAGGGGGACCAGCTGAAAATCTGCAAAAAAGGCAAACTTTCCCTTTAATTTGTTCCGCAGAGATGTTGCACTGAAACAAACTTGTTTCTAGGATCCCTTTTACCCTAGTAACCAGACTAGAGGATTGGGCATTGGTATGACACTAGTCTTACTTCCCCTTTAATTTGTTCCACAGAGCTGCTGAATTGAAATGATCTTGTTTCTAGGATCCCTTTTACCCTAGTAACCAGACTAGAGGATTGGGCATTGGTATGACACTAGTCTTACTTCCCCTTTAATTTGTTCCACAGAGCTGCTGAATTGAAATGATCTTGTTTCTAGGATCCCTTTTACCCTAGTAACAAGACTAGAGGATTGGGCATTGGTATGAAACTAGTCTTACTTCCCCTTTAATTTGTCCTACAATTGAAATGATCTTGTTTCTAGGATCCCTTTTACCCTAGTAACCAGCAGAGTAGAGGATTGGGCATTGGTTTGACACTAGTTGTACTTGCCCTTTAACAGACTAACAGTTTGGGATACAAGAAGGAGCCGACACAAAGGCTGATGATGGGAATGTTCCCCTTATTATGACTGTATTATCCAGTACAATTAGTCCAGGGGATAATTAGGGAGAATTCCTCGTTATTCCCTTTCATGTTCCTTCTGGTTAATGAGCAGCAGAATTCACACTGAGCCCATAGCATTATTGTTCCAACTACAAAACCAGCAATTCCAGGAAAAGCTGATTATACCCCCTATTGTAAAATATATATATATACACACACACACACACACACACACAGAGACACTGGGGCTCATTTATAAATACTGGACAAATTTGCTTCTGGGCAGTAACACATGGCAACCAATCCGATTACTGCTTTCTGTGTTCAACCTGCTGCTGGCTGAAAAAAAGCTAATCACTGATTGGTCGCTATGGGGTACTGCCCAGGTGCAAATTTGCCCAGTGTTAATAAATGAGCCCCAGTGACAATAGCGCAAGCTAGAACACTATATATTTATTCTGCAGAATGCTTTACCATACCTGAGTAAAACAGCTCTAGAATCTCTCTGTTTGTTTAGGATAGCAGCTGCCATATTAGCTTGGTGTGACATTACTTTCTGCCCTGCTTACTCATAGCTCTGGGCTCAGATTACAGCAAGGAGGGAGGGAGAGAGGAGCAAACTGAGCATGCTCAAGCCCTAGCCCTGGAGGTTTAAGCTGAAAACAGGAAGTCTGATACAGAAGCCCATGAGTACACAATAGAAGGAAAGAAATGTGCTGTTTCTTTTGACAGAGGACTCAGAGCAGCATTACTCTGAGGGTTTACTGGTGTATTTATATAGACCTTTCTCATAAAGATTACTTAGTTTTAGCCTTTCCTTCTCCTGTAAAAATGGGCTCCCTTGCGTCTGGAGTAGCCGATTTCCATTCCAGCACTAGGTGTAGGGCACAGCCAGTGTGTTTTGTACTTGTAATACCTTTTAAAAAAAAAAAAGTCCTTGGCCCACCCCCAATTCGCTTATAACTTACCTTTTTTCGGCCTTCTGGCCATTACGCTATGTGGCTCTGCCCATTTTGATTGGCTCCTCCCCTTTTTGCATCACGGAATGCCCCTTTTGTTCCCACCCCCCTCCCCTGGCCGGTAAAAACTTTGAGAAAACGTGGCAACCCTAATTAGTAGAGATGCACTGAATCCACTTTTTTGGATATGGCCAAACCCCGAATGTTTGGTGAATGATTCAGCCGAATACCGACCCAAATCCTAATTTGCATACGCAAATTAGGGATGTGAAGGGGGAAACATTTTTTACTTCCTTGTTTTGTGACAAAAAGTCATGTGATTTCCCTCCCCGCCCCTAATTTGCATATGCAAATTAGGATTCGGATTCAGTTCGGCTGGGCAGAAGGATTCGGCCGAATCCTGCTGAAAAAGTCTGAATCAAATCCTGGATTTAGTGCATCCCTATTAATTCGAGCACATCCTCTAAGTGCGCATGGTATTTGCCGTCATGTTGATTTCTCTTGTTTATGAGAAAAGCAAATAAAATATTGTACAACCCTTAGAGCTCTAGCACTTGCCCCAAGTCACAGTAACGGAGGCCTCGGGTGCCAGTTAGAGATGTGACAGTAGAAAAAGGAGTCGTTACCTGGCCCAGTTGTTCACAAGCCGTCTGGTACTCCTCCCGCTGGCACAGATCTTTCACTCGTTGGTATTTGGGCAGAAAATTCTCTTCCTGGGCTTCCACCTTGTCATTGTCCCTCTTGTGCAGCAGTTTGCTAAACACACAATGTGAGATGTGCTCAACACTTAACTGCACTCCAGCCTTGCTTTGTGGCACGTGCCGTGGTTTCTCTTTCCACTTCTTATTGGTTCAATGGGAACATTTGTACCAACATTTTCACGGTTAAAGGGGTATTAAATTTGTTCTTAATATTAGGGATGCACCGAATCCACTATTTTAGATTTGGCCTAACCCCCGAATGCTTCGCAAAAGATTCAGCCGAATACCAAACCGAATTTGCATATGCAAATTAGGGATGGGAAGGGGGGAACTTTTTTTACTTCCTTGTTTTGTGACAAAAAGTCACTCAATTTCCCTCCCCATCCCTAATTTGCATATGGTGGATTCGATGCATCCCTAGTTTGTATACGTTGAAAAAAAAAAAAAAAACCAGTAAGACAAATTAAACTTTAAAATCGCAATTTACCGAAACTCCGCTTCTGCTTCTCTTCAGAAAAAGTGATCGTGATCCATCGTGCGGAGCTCGATTTCCCTGCCTTCCTTATAGGAGATAGCCAGGGAGGAGAAATCAAGCGCCGCACGATGAATCCTTGTCCTGTCGCCTTTTCTGAAGAGGAGCAGAAGCGGAGTTTCATGAAGCAACGTCTCAATTTGCCTTTATTACTTCTTTTTTTTTTAATTATTTGTCTTCTTCTTCTTCTGACTCTTTGCAGCTTTCAAATGGGGGTCACTAACCCAGTTTAAAAACAAATGCTCTGTAAGGCTACAAATGTATTGTTATTGCTACTTTTTATTCCTCATCTTTCTATTCAAGTCTCTCCTATTCATATTCCAGTCGCTTATTCAAATCAGTGCATAGTTGCTAGGGGAATTTGGACCCTAGCAACTAGATGGCTGAAATTGCAAACTGGAGAGCTGCTGAATAAAAACTGAAATAACTCAAAAACCACAAATAATAAAAAATGAAAACCAATTGCAAATTGTCTCAGAATATCACTCTCTACATCACAGTAAACGTTAATTTAAAGATGAACAACCCTTTAAATGGAACATTCCAGCTGAAAAAAACCCCACACTTACCCTCTTTCCACCAGGAATGAATCTCTCCAAACCTTGACTTTCTTGTGAACGTGAAACCTGCGTGGAAATAAAGACAAAATTGAATGTTAGAGAGAGAGAGAGGCAATAACAGAAAGGCACGGGGTTTGGCACAGGCCTGGAATGGGTTTTATTAAAAACCACTGGGGGTGCAGTTTTATGGAAGAGACTCACCAGCCCAGAGCAAAAGGGGGATGCACTGAATCCACTATTTTGGATTTGGCCAAACCCCATGAATTCTTCACGAATGATTCAGTGGAATACAGAACCAAATCCTAACTTACATTTGCAAATTAGGGATGGGAAAGGGAAAATATTTTCTACTTCCCTCCCCAACCCTAATTTGTATATACAAATTTGGCTTCGGTTCGGCCGGGCAGAAGGATTCGGCTGAATCCTGCGGAAAAAGGCTGAATCCTGCGGAAAAAGGCCGAATCCCGAACCGAATCCTGGATTTGGTGCATCCCTAGTTACGGACTTTGCTCCCTGGGAGGTGCCTAATAAATTGAAACCCCTCCTCAATGTTTTTATATTTCCGTGTCCTTTAATGCAGTGACCCCCATGACTGTGTATGGCTGGACCATAGTGTAAACCGCCGGAGTGTACGGATTAGGGATGCACCGAATCCACTTTTTTGGATTCGGCCGAACCCCCGAATCCTTCGTGAAAGATTCAGCCGAATACCGAACCGAACTGAATCCTAATTTGCATATGCAAATTAGGGGTGGGAAGGGGAAAACATTTTTTACTTCCTTGTTTTCTGACAAAAAGTCATGCAATTTCCCTCCCGCCCCTAATTTTCATATGCAAATTAGGATTCGGATTCGGTTCGGCTGGGGAGAAGGATTCGGCCGAATCCGAATCCTGCTGAAAAAGGCCGAATCCCTAACCGAATCCTGGATTCGGTGCATCCCTAGTACGGATACTGGTAAGTAAGAAATTAACTAAATGAACAGAAAAACAAGAAACGACGCGGCATGAGGAAAATCTACAGAGCACAAGGGCCATAAATCACTGGCAATATAGGGCAAAGGGCCCGGCGTATCGACATGGAATAAAATGAAGTCTCATTGCGCGTCTATATATAAATACAGGTATGGGACATGGGATTCTCCAGATAACAGCTCTTCCATAATTTGGATCTTCATACTTAAAGTCAGTGGTGTAACTAGATATTACAAGGGATGCACTGAATCCAGGATTTGGCCTTTTTCAGCAGGATTCAGATTCGGACCAATCCTTCTGCCTGGCCAAACCGAATCCTAATTTACACATGCAAATTAGGGGAGGGAAATTGTGTGACTTTTTATCACAAAACAAAAAAAATGTTTTCCCCGTCTCAACCTTAATTTGCATATGCAAATTAGTATTCAGATTCGGTATTCGGCCAAACCTTTTGCGAAGGATGCGGGGGTTCGGCCGAATCCAAAATAGTGGATTTGGTGCATCCCTAGATATTGCCCCACAGCAAATTATTTTTCAGGACCCTAAAATGTGGAGAGGTTGTACCTGTTTTACCGATATTTATTGAAATTGTGTTTAAATTAGGGCCTCGTGGGCCCCCTATACCTCCTGGGCCCCCTTTCTTCCTCTGTAGTTCCGCCCCTGCTTGAAGTCTACTAGAAAATCATATGAACATTAAATAAACCCAATAGGCTGGTTTTGCTTCCAATAAGGAATGAATGAAAGTAAATCATTTTTTAAAAATGGGAGACGGCCTTTCCGTAATTTAGGTTTTGTGGATAACAGTTTCCAGATAACGGATCCCATACCTGTACATATAGTTATTGTACCTGGACTAGGACTTGATCTACCACTAAATATTGACTATTACATGTAACCACAAGGGGTCGCTCTGACTACATTCCAAGAGACACAAGGTCAAGCAGCACTTGGAGGGTCCAGTTCTAATGATACACCTGTCGGACTGGGAACATGATACTTTAAGGGTCAGTAACACACACAAAACGAAGGCACGGGCTGTACCTCTCTCCACACTATAACAGGATAAAATTTAATTTCACTCCTACAGCTTTAATCCCAATCCCATGAGCCAAACGCTAACTACATTAATCTCTGATCTGATTCCCCCTATTTAGATTTAGAGAAAACAATCTGGGTAAATAGAGATCTACCAGACAGGTTGCCATGGTTACTGCCAGACCCCAGAGCATTAAAGCGCCTGGAATCTCAGTTTTTTGTGCATACAGTGGGCGCATGTTTAATTCAGAGGCCTAGCAGTAATTACATTGGCAGCGTGCCCCCCAACTGTGCATGGGTTCCCAGCCAGTCGAGGGGAGTCGTACATCAATGTGGCACCTACAGATAATAAACATGCTCCACCTCAACTTGAATACGGGGAGAATTCTAATGACTTCAGAGACAACTGATACGTGAACAGATTGATGGTGCCCACACATAGGCAGATATGGATGGGAGGTGCCATATGTTTCCCTTAGACAGTACAGTATGAGGGTATAGCTTATTGTGTGCCCAGAACATTCCTTCTCTGTATATTTGTATTTATACATATGGGAAGGAGGTGCCATATTGTTTCCCTTAGACAGTACAGTATGAGGGTATAGCTTATTGTGTGCCCAGAACATTCCTTCTCTGTATATTTGTATTTATACATATGGGAAGGAGGTGCCATATTGTTTCCCTTAGACAGTACAGTATGAGGGTATAGCTTATTGTGTGCCTAGAACATTCCTTCTCTGTATATTTGTATTTATACATATGGGAAGGAGGTGCCATATTGTTTCCCTTAGACAGTACAGTATGAGGGTATAGCTTATTGTGTGCCTAGAACATTCCTTCTCTGTATATTTGTATTTATACATATGGGAAGGAGGTGCCATATTGTTTCCCTTAGACAGTACAGTATGAGGGTATAGCTTATTGTGTGCCCAGAACATTCCTTCTCTGTATATTTGTATTTATACATATGGGAAGGAGGTGCCATATTGATTCCCTTAGACAGTACAGTATGAGGGTATAGCTTATTGCGTGCCCAGAACATTCCATCATAGAGCGAGGGGGAAGGGGTTCTTCTCACCTATTGACAGGTCTCTCTGTATCCAACAGTTTCAGAATAGATTTGCCATCCATTTCTGGTGGAATGTCCAGGCCGGCGATGTCTAGGATTGTGGGCGCCAGATCAATGTTCAGTACAATGTGCGGATTCCTAGAATAAATAAGATATAGAACATCTTTATTATTTTTGTTGTTGTTCTTTTCAGGTTTGTGCAGCGATGTGGGAGCTCCTTCCATGTACACTGTCTCCTGTGAAGATGAAAGAAATGGTCTCAAGAACAGCAGAAGATAACTTACACCAAGGAGAAAATATATAACAATATTATATGGGCGGAGCTTGTTATGTTTACTCGCTCAGGGAGTGAGAGTGGGGCTAAATAATGCTCCTCCCACCAAAAAGTTCCCCAAATCAATGACAGTGCTAGAATATACTTTACAGAGCTTATATATCATTCCCATCAGTCCCTGCCCCAGCAGAGCATACAATCTAAGGTCCCTATCTCATGTGTCTGGGGTGTGGGGAAGTGTATACTGCCCCTTTAAATTCTCTGTGCATGTGGGACTGGGTCAGTCTGTATCAGTGATCATTATGAAATTCAGCCAGGAAAAATCTATCTATAGATAATAACAGCTCAGATCAATACTGGGACATGACATAACCTTGTTTATAATTATATATATATCTATATCATATCATATCAGAAAAAAAACCCTCTCCCCATATAAAACGGCACTATACATACAGAGAACCGGCCTCCACATTTGGTCCCCGGATGTAGAAGGGGACTCGGATGTCGAATTCGTAAGGCATCGATTTTCCTTTGACCAATCCAAACTGGCCGATGTGATAACCGTGGTCAGCGGTGTAAATGACGTAGGTGTTTTCCAGTTCCCCGGTTTCCACCAGCATGTTGTAAATCTGTAGAACAAACCAGATATAAATATAAATATATTAATAGACTGCTTGGGGGTTGCCATTATTAGGCACCCGACTATGGAGGGAAGGAGATTCCACCATCAGCAGAGGAATGGGTTCATACTGTAAAGGCAGTAGCAGTGACACATTCAGGGAGCAATCCAACTGTCAATTCTCGCCCACTCTTGTACATTTTTCTGCCCTGACTCTCTTGTATCATCATCATCCCCTGCTCTCAATTCCAATTCCAGCCCATATTTTCATGTCTGTGTCCCCCAGTTTCTCCCTCCCCTCTTGTATAGTTCATCCAAGAGCAGATCAGTCAAGAGGTTGATATAAGGCCCCCTGGGTCATTCAGCCAATCGTCTGGTCCCTGCCAACTAATCGGATGGGGCCCCAATGGGAAACAAAGTAAAAGCCCAACTATATTTTAAGCCTGCCCCATTATGCCCAAACTTGTCCATGACCCACCCCAATCCAACCCCATCAATCCTCTGCAAGCTCATTCTTTTGAGGTCCACAAATCCGACCTTTAAGTCTCTGCTGGGGGCCCCTGACTGCACTCCTCCCTTCACCCCTTATGGTAGCCCTATTAGACCCATCATTCCTGGCACCCTAAGTACCAGTATTTGGAACAGCTCCATAACCGGCACTGTACTTCACTCCTCATAGGAACAGTAACACTGGGCCCAATAATGATAATAATAATAATTAACAATGAAGCTGATTGGACAGCGCTTGGCAGAAGTGCAGAGCATCACTAAACCTTAACGAGTACTGAAACGAGAGCATGAATTTGCATTCTATTTATTAAGTGTGTAAATAAAAACACGGTGCGGCTGTTCCGCTGGTTGATAAAACATTAGAGGGAACAAAGCCGATTACTGTGCCTCGAGGCCAGGCTGGCTAATAACTCACAGGGATGGGGGAGATTTTATGCAAACCTGCTACATTTGCAAGGTGGGATAAGAAAGAGAAAGGACATATTTTGGCATTAACACTATTACATATGGGTGGGAGCTGCCATGCTGTTATATGTCGCTCTTTTTGCTATGTTCAATCTCTTACCATCTCCATGGAGTTGTCCACAGACATCAGCGTTTGGAGCCGTCTCCGCTGTAGCATGTTGGTGAATTCCATATGGATCGGTTTCATAGGACCAGTGTATCGCATTATCCAGTGCTTGTCTGGGTTTGGGGCGTAGTTATAACTTGGGGTACTGGAAAGGGGAGGACAAGATACATATTAGGGTTATTTAGAAACCTGACAACAAAGAGACTATGTAATCTAGAACTCTTGGTTACTAGATCTGAACTTCAACAGCTAAAATGCCCTACTGTCTCCAACTCTTGCCCTACTGTTTCCATCATCTCTTATCTTGCCCTACTGTCTCCAACTTGTTCTATCTTGCCCTACTGTCTCCTTCATCTCCTATCTTGTCCTACTGTCTTCTTCTTGCCCTGTCTCTTGTTCGAACTTGCCCTACTGTCTTTATCTCCTATCTTGTCCTACTTTCTCCAATGTGTTCTATCTTGCCCTACTGTCTTCTTCTTCTTCTATCTTGTCCTACTGTCTTCTCCATCTCCTATTGTGCCCTACTATCTTCTTCTTGCCCTACTGTCTCCAACTTGTTCTATCTTGCCCTACTGTCTTCTTCTTGCCCTACTGTCTCCAACTTGTTCTATCTTGCCCTACTGTCTTCATCTTGCCCTACTGTCTCCAACTTGTTCTATCTTGTCCTTCTGTATCCAAATTATTCTATCCTACGTTTTCCATAATCTCCTATCTTGCCCTACTGTCTTTAACTTGACATTTCGTTCACCAACTTGTCCTATCTTGTCCTACTGTGCTAATCTCATTTTATTATCCTATTATATCCATCTTGCCCTTCTGTATCCAACATGTCCTTCTGTTCCCCAACACTTTCTACTTACAACTCCTTGGGCCCCTCATTTTGCGCAATCCCTTTTGCCATTCCCCTACAGTCTGTAAGAACCATTAATCCAATTGCACTAGAGCAGGGGTGCAAAAAAAGTAGATTGGGATGTACCAGTAGACCTTTAGCTGGTGATCAGTAGATCTTAAGACACTATAAACAAACAACTTGTCTAAATCACCCTTCTGTTTTACGCATTTCATTCTGATATTTATTATGTTTATTATGTTAAGGTTAGTTGTTTGTCAAATATAGCGATATAGATTCTCTCATGAATCAATATAATATTTAAATAACATTTTCCATGGAACAGAACGCCAACAATGCTTTTATGGATGTAGATCATAATGGGACAATATCACTAAAAGTAGACCTCACATTAGTAAAGTATGGGCACTCCAGCACTAGAATGACAGAGGCAGAGCAGTTGCTATGGTGATTTCACCAGGACAAACGTTGCCTGTGATACAAATATGTTGATTACAAGAATGAAGGAAAGGCACAGGGTAAATAACAGCCACTATTTATATGAGCAGTGACTGATCCTATGAATAAGTAATTACGGCAGTGTTTTCAGATGAAGGGTAATAAAGATCAGACGGCGTATTTGTTCATTAACCTACAGATAAATCCAATCACATAAATATGCATTACCCCATGGCAAACTCATGCTAATTACAGTTTACAATTTAAATCAGGAGCAATTATAGGATCCTGAAAGAAACGGATGCCTATATGTATTGCAGCCGGCAGCACAGATATCCCTTTCAGAATTGATACGGTTCTGCTGTACTGCAGTGGTGTAAAGAACATAAAACCAAGCACAGAGCCCACATTATGGACCAATATTAGGATCACAGCTCAACCCCTGCCCTATGTACTTGGGGTATTTCTCAGAACAGCCAAAGATGGAAAGTGCTGATGGGTCTCTCTACATCTAAATGTGGTTCCTATCAGTCCAACTGTGCACGGATTTAATACGTTTGGCACATATTTGCTCACACTCCTACTATAGAATCCAGCGATGTTACTGTGCAGCGATTGAAATACTCTAAATAAGACACAGATGTCAGAACATGAAACTGGCACATCCCCGAGCCCTCGATTTCCCACCGTGAATATTATAGGCAGGGAACCGGCACTAGCTTGTGGTTTAAACAATATTATTAGAAATAACATGGAAGATCCATCAGGAACATCATGTACTTTACTACTTCTCATCCCCAATGTTTCTATGTATCTTTATATAATCCTGCACCCAACTAGTCCCACTGCCATCGCTGCTGCTTTACTACACTCCAAGGTCTTGTGATGGGATACTGAAAGGCACCCAAAAGAGATATAAAAGGAACAAAATACAGTCACCCATGGGAGCACTAAACATGGCAAAGGTGAATTTAATAACAACTTCATATTCCAGTTCCAAAACGGATTGACTGACATTTCCAGTTCAAGTTCCCCTTTAAAGCCCAACAAGGTTAACGCTATATAGAAACATTGGGTAACAGTCACCCTGCTATAGTTCCAGGGGTACCCAGGGTACAAATAAGCACTCACCCCAAATCTCCCCCTAACTGGCCTTCAGGCTGGGCCCCCTTAGCTCATAACAAGGTTACAGATATATAGAAACATTGGGGTAACAGTCATCCTGCTATAGTTCCAGGGGTACCCAGGGCACAAATAAGCACTCACCCCAAATCTCCCCCTAACTGGCCTTCAGACTGGGCCCCCTTAGCTCATAACAAGGTTACAGATATAGAGAAACATTGGGGTAACAGTCACCCTGCTATAGTTCCAGGGGTACCCAGGGCACAAATAAGCACTCACCCCAAATCTCACCCTAACTGGCCTTCAGACTGGGCCCCCTTAGCTCATAACAAGGTTACAGATATATAGAAACATTGGGGTAACAGTCACCCTGCTATAGTTCCAGGGGTACCCAGGGTACAAATAAGCACTCACCCCAAATCTCCCCCTAACTGGCCTTCAGGCTGGGCCCCCTTAGCACATAACAAGGTTACAGATATATAGAAACATTGGGGTAACAGTCACCCTGCTATAGTTCCAGGGGTACCCAGGGCACAAATAAACACTCACCCCAAATCTCACCCTAACTGACCTTCAGGCTGGGCCCCCTTAGCTCATAACAAGGTTACAGATATATAGAAACATTGGGGTAACAGTCACCCTGCTATAGTTCCAGGGGTACCCAGGGTACAAATAAACACTCACCCCAAATCTCCCCCTAACTGACCTTCAGTCTGGGCCCTTAGCTCATAACAAGGTTATAGATATATAGAAACATTGGGGTAACAGTCACCCTGCTATAGTTCCAGGACACTGTGAAATACATACAGAAGGTGGCAAGAGCGCAGGATTATATTTTGGGGGACATATGAGGGTAATGAGGTGGCAAAACAGACCTATTCCCTAAAACCTAGAAAGGGCAATTTCACCCTCAGAGTTGCTTATTTTGAAGTGGAAATGTTGAAACAAACCAAAGAACTGAATCCTCACAAGCCGACCCAAGGCATCAGGCGCCAGGTAAAGCCTATGACTTGGGGTTCAGATAGATTTGCCCAGAGGATATGATTTTAATTCCTAAAAGGTGAAGGACAGTACTGCGGCTGCCCAGTTCTTTAGATTCCCCTAGAAATTCTAGTCTCCTATATCAACCTACCCTGGGGTTGGGGCACTGTTTGCTGAGCAGAAACTGTTTTTAGTTCATCCAGGTGCTCCTGTGCCAATTCTAGGAGGGCGCATTTTTGGGTAAACTCTGTATTGTGCAGCACTCACCCCAAGGAATCACCAGTTATACCAATTACTTAATATCTGTGCTGAACAATAGGGGGATTTCATTTTCCATCTACCTTTTCTCCAAATGGGGACCTGGGGGGTCAAATCTGACCTACCAAAGGATTTTTAAAGTCCCAAACCTGCTAAACGGCTTCTTAAACATCTCTCAATGACATGTTGTATTTGATATAATCCGGCCCTTTAATCACAACCCCCATCTCTATCAGCCAACTGCTGCTG
Organism: Xenopus petersii; assembly: GCA_038501925.1. Classification (NCBI taxonomy): domain Eukaryota; kingdom Metazoa; phylum Chordata; class Amphibia; order Anura; family Pipidae; genus Xenopus; species Xenopus petersii. Next base: position 129,864,612 of record CM076688.1, on the reverse strand, counting down.
GACAGTAAGTTTGTTATAGATATATATTTATATACATTTTTTTTATTTTTTTGCAGAGAAATGAAAAAGCAAAGTCTAATATTGAATGATTTACATGTGCTGGGAAGCGTTCTGAAACATTTGGGAATACTGAGGGGCAGAATCTTCCGGACCATGCGGCGCCGCGTGACTCAACACCATCAGGACAGGCCGGTGAGGATAGATTTTCTTGGACATCCGGAAGAAGCTGATGCTGTCGTTTGTGATGAGATCCGTCAGATAATCCTTCAGTGAGATATAATGGTTTATTAGCATGGGAAAACAAAAGGAATATGGTCACAGAACCCCTCAGTGACTTCTAATATCCTTATCATTTACAGTAGGGGCTACATTATCCCTTATAATACATGAGTGATACTCAGAGTTCCCTGTATAACTCAGCCTGCAGCCTTGTGTCTTTATATGGTCACAGAACCCCTCAGTGACTTCTAATATCCTTATCATTTACAGTAGGGGGTACATTATCCCTTATAATACATGAGTGATACTCAGAGTTCCCTGTATAACTCAGCCTGCAGCCTTGTGTCTTTATATGGTCACAGAACCCCTCAGTGACTTCTAATATCCTTATCATTTACAGTAGGGGGTACATTATCCCTTATAATACATGAGTGATACTCAGAGTTCCCTGTATAACTCAGCCTGCAGCCTTGTGCCTTTATATGGTCACAGAACAACCCCTCAGTGACTTCTAATATCCTTATCATTTACAGTAGGGGGTACATTATCCCTTATAATACATGAGTGATACTCAGAGTTCCTGCATTGAATTACAGGACAGGGTTTGAGAAAAGGAAGGGGGAATGTCACCTGGGCGTAGTCAAAGCCATGTTTCTCCTTAATTCCATTGCGGCAGAGGGTGTAGTTGTAAAAACGTGAATTTTTCACCAGTCCGACCCACTCTTTCCAGCCCGGGGGGACATAGGTGCCGTTATATTCGTTAAGGTATTTGCCAAAGAAAGCTAGATAGGAAACAGAAGCGCGGAGAGGGGAGGGATTAATTCATGGATAGCAGGGGAGTGGCCCTGCTCTGTATTCGTTTTTATTGGTGGGAGCGGTCATACTGCTCATACAGCTTCTCATGTACTCAAAGATTTCTTTCTCTTTGGCACAGCCTATAACTGGGCTCTTACAA
>CM076688.1:129823438-129858438 GCA_038501925.1 Xenopus petersii | reverse complement strand
GGATAGAAAGAGAACCTTGCATAATGTTAGATAACGCTTGATAAGAGATTATCAGAATAATGTCAGCCGCACAGGACTGCATCTGAATGGAAGCACTGAAGAGTGAGCTCTTGGGTCGATTGCTCCATGCCTTATTGCCCCATAATGATCAGTTCTGAACTGTCAGTGCTGTCCCCCCCCCACTATCCTCTACCGTTCCCTGGCCTTGTATATACATATATAGCTCTTCTCCCCACACTGTGCTGCAAGGGAGCTCATAAGGGCGAGATTTGGGGATAATGCGGATTTGTTTTTAACATTAATGTCACATAATGTTTCTATATATCTGTAACCTTGTTATGAGCTAAGGGGGCCCAGTCTGAAGGCCATTTAGGGGGAGATTTGGGGTGAGTGTTTATTTGTGCCCTGGGTACCCCTGGAACTATAGCAGGGTGACTGTTACCCCAATGTTTCTATATATCTGTAACCTTGTTATGAGCTAAGGGGGCCCAGTCTGAAGGCCATTTAGGGGGAGATTTGGGGTGAGTGTTTATTTGTACCCTGGGTACCCCTGGAACTATAGCAGGGTGACTGTTACCCCAATGTTTCTATATATCTGTAACCTTGTTATGAGCTAAGGGGGCCGAGTCTGAAGGCCATTTAGGGGGAGATTTGGGGTGTTTCTTTGTACCCTGGGTACCCCTGGAACTGTAGCAGGGTGACGGTTACCCCAATGTTTCCATATAAATCTTTTCTACTCACTGGATATTGTTTAGAAAAACCAGGTTATATAGACATCTGCATGTAAGTCAGTTATTTAGTCTACCCATCTATGGCGCAGGAATGTGCAGGAAAGAAATCCCATGGATGGAGAACCCTATTGTCTGTATAAGTACAAGTCTGAGTCAAGGAACTCATGGGCATGAAGGATTGAGTTCTTACCTGTTCTATAACCGGTGTTATTCAGATACACGGAGAAGGTGTGTGTTTCATGTTGGGCCTGCCAGGAGGGGGAGGAGCAGTTTTCGTTGTTGGTGTAGGTGTTGTGGTTATGGACGTACTTCCCGGTGAGGATAGAGGAGCGAGATGGGCAGCACATTGGAGTGGTTACAAACGCATTGCTGAAGTGGGTGCCTCCTTGCTCCATGATCCGCTTTGTTTTATTCATCACCTGCATGGAGCCTGGAATCAGACAAACACAGGGAGTTAGACTTTATTTATTGATCCATTTGCTCATCCAACCCAACAACAGGGGCCAACATGGGGGTCTCTTGCACCCCCTCCTACCGCATGCAACTGCACGGGGCAAATTTACTAATTAATCTCCCCCCATACATTGCCATGATCAATGAGTGTATTTATAGAATTGGCTTGGGCTGGACAAGGGACCTGGCCACTGCACAATTTCTATATATATCCGTTATCCAGACACCAGGTATTTAGAAAGCTCCAAAATACAGAATGGCTGTCTCCCATAGACTCCATTTTATCCAAATAATCCACATTTTTAAAAATGATTACTTTTTTTTCTTTAATAATAAAACAGTAGCTTATCGTTGATCCCTAAGAAGCAAAAACAGTCTATTGGGTTTATTGAAGGTTAACATGATTTTCTAGTAGGTTTAAGGTATGAAGATCCTGATTATGGAAAGATCTGTTATCCAGAAAACCCCAAATCTCAAGCATTCTGGATAACAGGTCCCATATCTATAAAAAGATGTCCTAGGACAATGTCATTTCAGCGCAGCAAGAAAAGGAGTATGGCGGCAGCAGGAGCATGTGTTCCTGTGACCCCTGGAGACCACTATTCTGTTTTAATAAAATCTCATTGGCGACAAGAGTCGCGTAACTCACCCCATCACAGATATGAAAACACATGATCTCATCTTCCCCGGCGCGGCGCAGGCTAATTCAGACTGACAGTTCCGTGGGAGGCTGAAATCCTGGCTACACTTTACAGGCAGTCGTAACTAGGCCAAGCTTTAAATATTTATACCCCGAGCCAAACACACGAATACTTAATCAGATGAAAACACAGCAACACATTTGTATCTCTAAACATTAACTCCTTCATTGATGGGTGCCCAGTCATGAAATGGTGTGTCCACAATAAGAACCAATATTTGTAACTTGTTTGCCCCTTTATGCACTGCTGGTTCTGGCATTTGAGAAATAGCTGCTACTCCATTGTTTCTGTAGTAACTAAAAATGTGCAATGACCGAATATGGGAAATGCTGTTTACAAAGGCTACAATCAACACTGTTACTATAGGCACCATCTCTCCCTACTATACCTGCTATCCCACAGTCACACTCCATTCTCAGAGACTATTATCCCACTGTTACTATAGGCACCATCTCTCCCTACTATACCTGCTATCCCACAGTCACACTCCCTTCCCAGAGACTATTATCCACTGTTACTATAGACACCATCTCTCCCTACTATACCTGCTATCCCACAGTCACATCCCTTCCCAGAGACTATTATCCACTGTTACTATAGGCACCATCTCTCCCTACTATACCTGCTATCCCACAGTCACACTCCCTTCCCAGAGACTATTATCCACTGTTACTATAGACACCATCTCTCCCTACTATACCTGCTATCCCACAGTCACACTCCCTTCTCAGAGACTACTATCCCACTGTTACTATAGGCACCATCTCTCCCTACTATACCTGCTATCCCACAGTCACATCCCTTCCCAGAGACTATTATCCACTGTTACTATAGACACCATCTCTCCCTACTATACCTGCTATCCCACAGTCACATCCCTTCCCAGAGACTATTATCCACTGTTACTATAGGCACCATCTCTCCCTACTATACCTGCTATCCCACAGTCACATCCCTTCCCAGAGACTATTATCCACTGTTACTATAGACACCATCTCTCCCTACTATACCTGCTATCCCACAGTCACATCCCTTCCCAGAGACTATTATCCACTGTTACTATAGGCACCATCTCTCCCTACTATACCTGCTATCCCACAGTCACACTCCCTTCCCAGAGACTATTATCCACTGTTACTATAGGCACCATCTCTCCCTACTATACCTGCTATCCCACAGTCACACTCCCTTCCCAGAGACTATTATCCACTGTTACTATAGGCACCATCTCTCCCTACTATACCTGTTATCCCACAGTCACACTCCCTTCCCAGAGACTATTATCCACTGTTACTATAGGCACCATCTCTCCCTACTATACCTGCTATCCCACAGTCACACTCCCTTCTCAGAGACTATTATCCACTGTTACTATAGACACCATCTCTCCCTACTATACCTACTATCCCACAGTCACACTCCCTTCCCAGAGACTATTATCCACTGTTACTATAGATACCATCTCTCCCTACTATACCTGCTATCCCACAGTCACACTCCCTTCCCAGAGACTATTATCCCACTGTTACTATAGACACCATCTCTCCCTACTATACCTGCTATCCCACAGTCACACTCCCTTCCCAGAGACTATTATCCACTGTTACTATAGACACCATCTCTCCCTACTATACCTGCTATCCCACAGTCACACTCCCTTCCCAGAGACTATTATCCACTGTTACTATAGACACCATCTCTCCCTACTATACCTGCTGTCCCACAGTCACACTCCCTTCCCAGAGACTATTATCCACTGTTACTGGCTCAATGTCAGCCACAGATAAAAATGTTCATAACCAGGCCGGCCCGAGACATTCAGCTCAATTTTTACATTCAGTATGTAAAAATGTAATCCAAGTTAATGCAGTAAACATACTCTAATAAACCCAAGAATACATTTCCTTGTATTTCATCAGTACAGTAAATGTCACTTTGCTCTCTGCGTGTAGAGGAAGTACATTTCCTTTTATGAAGGGATCTGATAAAGTGATTGCATGTGATACACACTTCCCTACACCTTGTTTTGTTTAACATCACTTTTAACACTTTCCTGTTTGCGTGAGAAGGGCAGTCGTACTTGGAAATTGTGCCAGTTATGCTCAGCAGCTGAGTAAAAGCAAGACCAGAGTATGCTGAAGGATTTCTGGTCTGTGTCAAGAAGAAAAGACTTTAAAATAGAATATATAAACTTTCTGTGAGTTATTAACTAGTTGGGAGATTGCCAAGTATATTTCAGTTTGCTGCCCATAGATACATGAGGAAGAATGCTTTAAAGGAGAAGGAAAGGTTAAAACTAAGTAAGCCTTATCAGAAAGGTCCATCTAAATATACCAGTAAACCCCCAAAGTAATGCTGCTCTGAGTCCCCTGTCAAAAGAAACACTCAATTTCTTTCCTTCTATTGTGTACTCATGGGCTTCTGTATCAGACTTCCTGCCTTCAGCTTAAACCTCATTGCCCTGGGCAAGAGCATGCTCAGTTTGCTCCTTTCCCCCCCCCCTCCCATTTTCTGCTGTAATCTGAGCCCAGAGCAGGGAGAGACTCGGGCAGGAAGTGATGTCACACCATGTTAATACTGCAGCTCCTATTCTAAACTGAGAGTTTCTAGAGCTTTTTACTCAGGTATGGTAAAACATTCTACAGAATAAATATAGCATTCTAGCTTGCACTATTGCAGCTAATCTATTGGCAATAAAATGCCTCCGTAGCTTTCCTTCTCCTTTAAGTAAAGACTGGGTATGAATCTTAATTCTTGATTTTCCAGGACATATAGTAAGGAGAGATGGTGCCTATAGTAACAGTGGATAATAGTCTCTGGGAAGGGAGTGGGACTGTGGGATAGCAGGTATAGTAGGGAGAGATGGTGTCTATAGTAACAGTGGATAATAGTCTCTGGGAAGGGAGTGTGACTGTGGGATAGCAGGTATAGTAGGGAGAGATGGTGCCTATAGTAACAGTGGGATAATAGTCTCTGGGAAGGGAGTGTGACTGTGGGATAGCAGGTATAGTAGGGAGAGATGGTGTCTATAGTAACAGTGGATAATAGTCTCTGGGAAGGGAGTGTGACTGTGGTATAGCAGGTATAGTAAGGAGAGATGGTGTCTATACTAACAGTGGATAATAGTCTCTGGGAAGGGAGTGTGACTGTGGGATAGCAGGTATAGTAGTGAGAGATGGTGTCTATAGTAACAGTGGATAATAGTCTCTGGGAAGGGAGTGTGACTGTGGGATAGCAGGTATAGTAGGGAGAGATGGTGCCTATAGTAACAGTGGATAATAGTCTCTGGGAAGGGAGTGTGACTGTGGGATAGCAGGTATAGTAAGGAGAGATGGTGCCTATAGTAACAGTGGATAATAGTCTCTGGGAAGGGAGTGTGAGTGTGGGATAGCAGGTATAGTAGGGAGAGATGGTGTCTATAGTAACAGTGGATAATAGTCTCTAGGAAGGGAGTGTGACTGTGAGATAGCAGGTATAGTAGGGAGAGATGGTGTCTATAGTAACAGTGGATAATAGTCTCTGGGAAGGGAGTGTGACTGTGGGATAGCAGGTATAGTAGGGAGAGATGGTGCCTATAGTAACAGTGGGATAATTGTCTCTGGGAAGGGAGTGTGACTGTGGGATAGCAGGTATAGTAGGGAGAGATGGTGCCTATAGTAACAGTGGATAATAGTCTCTGGGAAGGGAGTGTGACTGTGGGATAGCAGGTATAGTAGGGAGAGATGGTGCCTATAGTAACAGTGGATAATAGTCTCTGGGAAGGGAGTGTGACTGTGGGATAACAGGTATAGTAGGGAGAGATGGTGTCTATAGTAACAGTGGGATTATAGTCTCTGGGAAGGGAGTGTGACTGTGGGATAGCAGGTATAGTAGGGAGAGATGGTGCCTATAGTAACAGTGGGATATGGGTCACTAGTGCAGGAACAATTAAGTTGAGATAAGGTGCCAATCATATATATGTTAATTTTACAGAACAGCATTAATTTATTAATAAGAAGTGTTGTTTACAATGCTGTTACTACATTAGTACATCTGAACAGAGAAGATGATTTCTTACCAAGTTCCACATCTTGGTCGTCTGTCAGGACGAGGATGATATTCGGCCGGATATTTTTTCGGTCCCTTTGAAACCTGCCTTTCATGCGCTGTTTGGACAGGAGACTTCCCTCTATGGCCGGCAGAACGAGAGACATCAGTAGTGTCAACAAGAATATTTGCCAGTACTCCATCGTTGCGTTGCCTCCCCAAAAAGCGTCACCTTCGGTGCCAACAGAACTGGAAGAGAAAAACGAAAGCGGCGTGAAGCCGGTTTATAAACTGCACTGGAATTCCCAGCATCCTCGGCAAGCTTGTTTAGTTACAAGATACACTGGGAGCTCAGCACTTACTCATATGACACGATTTATAGAATGTGACTCCTTCAAATAACCAAAGAAGCGAGTATGATAAGGAAGTGGTAAAGTAACTCATACACTGGGGTTTCTAGTTAACCCTTTGTGTCGACTACACTAAACTGTTGCTTAAAGGGGAAAGAAAGGTTAAAACTAAGTAAGCTTTATCAGAAAGGTCTATACAAATACACCAGTAAACCCTCAAAGTAATGCTGCTCTGAGTCCTCTGTCAAAAGAAACAGCACATTTCTTTCCTTCTATTGTGTACTCATGGGCTTCTGTATCAGACTTCCTGTTTTCAGCTTAAACCTCCAGGGCTTGGGCTTGAGCATGCTCAGTTTGCTCCTCTCTTCCCTGCTGTAATCTGAGCTCAGAGCAGGGAGAGACTCAGGCAGGAAGTGATGTCACACCAAGCTAATATGGCAGCTGCTATCCTAAACAATAGAGCTGTCTACTCAGGTATGTTATAGCATTCTACAGAATAAATATAACATTCTACCCTGCACTGTTGTGCCTATTCTATTGGCAATAAAGTGCCTCGCTAGCGTTCCTTCTACTTTAAAGGGTAAGTTTCACCTTTTAGATCAATGACAGTCTCGCTAGTTTGCGGCTCTCCAGCATACAGCACTGCTGCCCAGAAATGCTTGTGCCCGTTTGTGGGAGAGACAAGAAAGCTCAGCAGGGGCAGAGCAAACAAACCACTGAATATTTAAACGATGGATTCTGAATTGTGACAGGTGATGCCTGTAATTCCCACTGCCCAGGTATGATGAATCCCCTGACATCAGGGAGACACGATGCCTTGAGATGTTACAATAAAACAAAGAGCAGCCATTGAATTCCCAAGCTCCCCTGAACAATGGGGCTGTCAGTCTCAGGTCACGGGGGCCCCCTCTGTCTCACCCACCAGCCACCGATCCATATTTGATTGGTTCCCCTCAGGAAAGAGCCTGATTAAAGAGTTTATGGAACACAATAAAGTTCCCGGGAGAAGCCGAGTGATTTATGTCCCTCCCGCCGGGCAGGAAAAGTCGCTTTTCTTTATTTCTCCTGCTCCTCTCTGAAGTTTTATTGGTGCCCCTGCAGGAGCCAATCGGATACGGATTAAATGGGCTCTTTCTGCGCCCAGCACTCTAATTAGTCAGGGGCCCGGCTTTATTGCTCCAGACAGATCTCAATCGGCTCAGATCCATTAGAGAGAAGCCTAGAGAGTCACATTTGCACAGATGTGTCCTATAAATAACCCCCTCATGTTATATACCCCCACCCATTAGCAGTCCCACAGGAATATCCTAATGTCTCACGGAATGGGCTATTAACAATTAAATGTCACCTTAATCTTTCACTTCCTATAGTTTCTTCCTATAGCCTATACCCTCATAATGTACTGTCTAAGGGAATCAATATGGCACCTCCTTCCCATATGTATAAATACAAATATACAGAGAAGGAATGTTCTGGGCACACAATAAGCTATACCCTCATACTGTACTGTCTAAGGGAAACAATATGGCACCTCCTTCCCATATGTGTAAATACTAGGGATGCAGCGAATCCACTATTTTGGATTCAGCCCAACCCCTGAATCCTTTGTGAAAGATTCGGCTGAAAACCGAATCCGAACCCTAATATGCATATGCAAATTAGGGGTGGGAAGGGAAAAATTATTTTACTTCCTTGTTTTCCCTCCCGACCCCTAATTTGCATGCAAATTAGGATTCGGATTCGGTTCGGCCAGGCAAAAGGATTCGGCCGAATCCGAATCCTGCTGAAAAAGGCAGAATCCCGAACCGAATCCTGGATTCGGTGCATCCCTAATAAATACAAATATACAGAGAAGGAATGTTCTGGGCACACAATAAGCTATACCCTCATACTGTACTGTCTAAGGGAAACAATATGGCACCTCCTTCCCATATGTATAAATACAAATATACAGAGAAGGAATGTTCTGGGCACACAATAAGCTATACCCTTATACTGTACTGTCTTTCTTCCCTTATATTTTTTGTTGTTGTTAAACTCAAGACTCAACTGGTGCCCAAAGCCCGGATTAGCCCAGCTGTCGGTTGCGGCAAACAGGCCTGATTTCATAGTGCCAGACTTAACATTACAATTACTGGCCGCTGCACACAAAAGCCGTGCACCTGCTCAGGAGCCATGAATGCAAATGGACAAGAAGCCGAGCTGTGACCGAGGGATGGAGTACAGTTCAATTAGTCCAGTTGGCAGAGAGTTCAGAGCCCCGTCTGTTGTCTGATTTAGGGCATGTACCCCAGCAGGGTGGTAAGTTACCAGCAACTCACAGGCCCATTTGCTGCCAGAGAGACATGAAAGGGAATTGCAGCAGTTAATCTGCCCCCCGAGGACCCCTTGGCACGAACAATGTCTGACCAAAATGACTGTATATTAATGGAAGCTGGCAAATACAAAAACTGCCCTGTCAAAGCGGCATTATGACTTAAAGTGACAGCGCTTAGAAAAACATGATCACACTTCCCCTTTAAGATGTATGATTCTATCTGGTACCATCCCTTACGTGTGAAGCCTCCAACTTTGTTTGCCAATGAAGAACTGAGTGTTGCTATCAGCCAATCCATAACATCCATAGAAGTGACAGGCATCTGGAGTCACTAATGTATTAAGGGATAATGTAAACATGGCTTTGACTACGCCCAGGTGACTTCCCCCCTTCCTTTTCTCAAACCCTGTCCTGTAATTCAATGCAGGAACTCTGAGTATCACTCATGTATTATAAGGGATAATGTACCCCCTACTGTAAATGATAAGGATATTAGAAGTCACTGAGGGGTTCTGTGACCTTATAAAGGCACAAGGCTGCAGGCTGAGTTATACAGGGAACTCTGAGTATCACTCATGTATTATAAGGGATAATGTACCCCCTACTGTAAATGATAAGGATATTAGAAGTCACTGAGGGGTTGTTCTGTGACCATATAAAGGCACAAGGCTGCAGGCTGAGTTATACAGGGAACTCTGAGTATCACTCATGTATTATAAGGGATAATGTACCCCCTACTGTAAATGATAAGGATATTAGAAGTCACTGAGGGGTTGTTCTGTGACCATATAAAGGCACAAGGCTGCAGGCTGAGTTATACAGGGAACTCTGAGTATCACTCATGTATTATAAGGGATAATGTACCCCCTACTGTAAATGATAAGGATATTAGAAGTTGCATCAATGCAGAAAATTCTACTACAAAATATTATTGACTAATGAATGAATATGGAGTTTTGTTATATAAAATTACAAGAGAACAAACACTTTTCTAGTTGGTACAGAGAATTCCCAGACGCAGCCGGTTGAAAAGCTACAAGACAATTCAGCATTTGAAACTCAATGTTTTTTCCCCCCCTAATCTGAGAGTTTGGGCTTAATCCAAGTTGGACACAACCGTGAAATAATTACAGTTTTAATGCACCGGCCTCGCTTTTGTCTGTTTGGACAAAAGCCCAGAAAAATAATAAATAAGTGGGTTACAGAAAAGGGTCACGGCACTGAGGCATTATGGGAAAGCGGAGTATTCATGGATGTGCCTCTCAGCGCTCCGCAGGCCTGTTCCTTGTGGGTGTGAAGAGCTGACAGTTGACGTGACAGAACAATAAATACAAATTTAAAGTCTAACAGGGAAACCAGATCATAATAGTCAGGGACGAGACGGGCAAATACACTTCCTGGGTAAACAAAATAAATTATATATCTGAGGCTGCTGATCAGACCTTGGGGTCGCACCTTATAAAGCCAATACAGCTCAGGCCAACACTAAACTCCCACGTACTCTATGAATGAGATTAGAGTCCTGCGCAGAACCAATTTCTAAAAACCCGACCCAGACCCGCATTCTTACCCGCTTGGAGCCGCTACCTGATCCAACCCGCAAGTGCCATATCCACAACCCGATCCTCAACCCGCTGATAGGGTTGCCAAGTTTTCACTAAGTTTTTACTGGCCGGTAGGGGGGCGGGAACAAAAGGGGTGTTCTGTGATGCAAAAGGGGTGGGGCCACATACTGTGATGCAAAAAAAGGGGCGGTGCCACGTCGCGCGATGGCCAGAAGGCCGGGGGGGAAAAAAGTTCGAAGCGAATTAGGGGTTGGGCCAAGGGCTTTTCTTTTTTTTTTTAAGGGTATTACAAATTTACCGGCTACTACATTGCCAGTAAATTTGTAATATCGGCCCCGGCAGGTGTTTTACCAAGTAAAATACCAGCCAGGTGGCAACCCTACCCGCTGGCCATCAAGGCACAGAAGTGCTGTGATTGTAAACTGGAAGTGACATCATTAGAAGTAGGTGTGATCAGCAAAAACAGTTTTAAAACATACGTAAAGGAGTAAAACTCGCAAATGACAAGACCCGCGACCTGCAGAACCGCCGACCCCAGTCTATACCCGCAGCCTTCTACATGCAACCCGCAGGTTACCTGCTTTTTCTGTGGGTAACCTGCAGGACTCTAATGGAGATAACCGCCATAGTAGCCCCTCATATACCCACCCCTTAGAGGTGCAACACTGGTGCCATACTGGTTGGATGGCAACATAAAGGCAACAGGGACTGGAGACTGTGGTCACCAGGGAGTATCACAATTTCAGCCCTTTTTTCCTGTACACACAGTTTGCACAATATTTATCATTACTAGTAAACGTTACACAGAGCTGACATTTCCCAGCACCGCACAGAGATTATAAATCATCCCCACCAGTCTCTGACCCTGTGGAATTTACAATAAGGTCCCTAGTACATTCACACACACACACACACGAGTAAATTCTATTAAGTAGGGAAACTATCAGGAATTATAGGTCCCATCCTACTAAAACATACAGGCCTAATTTTATTTCATTGGTCACCTGGGCCAAGGGCCCTGCCAACAAGTTGAAAGGGGCTCTAATGATGAAGAAAAAGGCCCACGTACACATGACCACACCCTGGATCCACCCCATAATGATGAAACCACACCCCCTGATCCACCCCATAATGATGAAAACACACCCCCTGATCCACCCCATAATGATGAAATCACACCCCTGATCCACCCCAGAATGATGAAATCACACCCCTGATCCACCCCAGAATGATGAAACCACACCCCTGATCCACCCCAGTCACACCCCAGAATGATGAAACCACACCCCTGATCCACCCCAGTCACACCCCATAATGATGAACCCAAGTCCCACCTCTTTCTAGCCCATTAATTGCATTTTTATCTTGTGTAGCCCCCTGTATCATGGGGCCCCTGAATGAATTACCCCCCTGTACCCAACCATTCTGGACTGCAATTTACCTTTAATCCATTTAAAGGGGATGTTCATCTTTAAATAAACTTTGCAATTGGTTTTCATTTTTTATTATTTGTGGTTTTTGAGTTATTTAGCTTTTTATTCAGCAGCTCTCCCGTTTGCAGTTTCAGCATTTTGGTTGCTAGGGTCCAAATTACCCTAGCAACCATGCATTAATTTGATTTAGAGACTGACATTTGATTAGGAGAGGCCTGAATAGAAAGATGAGTAATAAAAAGTAACAATACATTTGTAGCCTTATACCACATTTGTTTTATAGATGGGGTCAGTGACCCCCATTTGAAAGCTGGAAAGAAGAATTTAAAAAAAAAAAATAAATAGAAAATAAATACTGAACAAAGTTGGCCATTTGAGAACATACTAAACATTAATTTAAAGGTTGACCACCCTTTTGAAGGAGATCGTGGAGACCCACACAATATTGCATAGAGACTGATTTTGAAAGAGTCCTTCCCCATAGCTGCTTTATGAAGAAGGAGAAATAATAATAAGTAACCCCCACCCCACTAACATAAGGATCCTGCTCGATATTCCTTCACTTGCCAATTACTACAAAGTATGTAAGTAAGGGCACCCATCTCCTGGGACCCAGTGCCTGAGGGGACCACTGGACACCATTAGAAGCTTTCCTACCACTGAGCTGTATGAAAAAAAGAGTAGTCAGCACACGGATTCTCAATATTCTTTCCTTTGTGGTGCGCGTTCTGCAATGGCCACTTCCCATTGACCAACCATGTAGTGTAGAGATATGAACAGCACCATCAACTTAGAAGTAGTTTAAAAAGCCTTTATTTGTGCTCTTATGGGCATCCCCGCAACGTTTCAGGCCATGCGGCCTTTTATCAAGCATTGATAAGCTTGATAAAAGGCCGCATGGCCTGAAACGTTGTGGGGATGCCCATAAGAGCACAAATAAAGGCTTTTTAAACTACTTCTAAGTTGATGGTGCTGTTCATATCTCTACACTACCACTGAGCTGTGACAACAGGCACCCACTGCTGCAGAACGGGGGGGCGGGGTCTAAAGCAAACAGTATGGCAGCTCCTACCTAAACATACAGAAAAACTGTCCAGGGCCGGATTGGGGTATCCTGGGGCCACAGAGACTGAAACTTTTTTTTTTTATTATTTGGGGTTTTTGACTTATTTTGAATTTTATTTAGTGGCTCTCCAGTTTGCAGTCTCAGCAGTCTGGTTGCTAGGGTCCAAAGTAACCATGCATTCATTTGAATAAGATACTGGGATATGAATAGGAGAGGCCTGAATAGTAAGAGGAGTAATACAAAGTAACAATAACAATACATTTGTAGCCGTACAGAGCATTTGACTTTTAGATGGGGTGAGTGATTTTATTTTCTTTATTCTCACTGCCGAATGTTTAACAAGGAATAATTAAGGGCTCGTTAGCTGTAACATTACCAATCAATATTCTGCAGAAACTATAAACAATTATTTTCAACTGAGTTGCTGCCATATTACTGACGCCAAGATATATAGACAGAGAAATGACCTTGCTGCTATTTAGCCAATCACAGGCACAGGAGGAAAACTCACATTCCAACTGCTACACCAGTATGGCAGTATGGCAGCACCTCCCTTTCACATAGACTTAGGATGGGGCAAACAACAGAACTGCCTCCTGTGTTGGTCTGTAGGCGGGGCCGCCATTAGAAATCACAGGGCTCCATACAAAAAATTTTGTGGGCCCCCTAGAACACGACCACCCCAGATCCCACCCACCCTACACCACAGTTAAAAGACCACACAGACATCAGCGCTAAAAACGGCCAACCCCCTCCCCAAACACAAGTTATAAAAATCCATAAAAATCAGGGCCCCCTTATAAGTTAAAAAAATAAAAAAACTGTGGAGCCACAGCCCCCATAAAAGTTAGCCAGGGCCCCCCCCCCTTACAAGTTAAAAATAAATATATGGGGCCCCGGAGAATTTTTTTTAAATAGAGGACCTATAGAATATTAATTAATAATAATAAAATAATACATTGGTGGCCAGGGGTTTAATAAAATAATACAATTAAAAAACAAAACTCATTGGTGTTCAGTAGAACTGAACTCGTGGCTTCAGGACTTCAACTTTGGCTCCTTTCGGGACTTGGGTTCTTTCTTGGGCGCTCTTCCGGGGACTCGGGCAGAAGAGGCATGGCTTTGGCACTGTCAAGGGGAGCCCGAAAAGCAAGCACAGCCAGGCCCCTCTTTAGGGGGGCTTGGGCCTTGTTCAAGAGTGCCCCCCTGATGTTGGCCCTGTCTGTAGGGATGAGGGGGCCATGCAGGGGACACACAGAGCCCAGGACACATGCTCAATAGGAATCCGTTAGATCCATTGCATCAGTGTATGGGCCAACTTGGACAAAGACTCACTGGCACTGTAGATTCTGACTCATGAAAAATCAAGAACAGGCAGTTGTGACCTCTGCTCCCCGAGCACTAGACATAAGGTGGCAGCTGACTCACATGACATATGGCAGTTAGTTCTGGGGGCAGAAAGCTCAGGGCAGATTCCAAAACGTTTCCGGAAAGTGTCTGATCATTGGTACATTCCCAGCAGTCAAAGTCCTTCCCTGGGATTATGTCTGAATCACCAACAATCTGGAATGCAGACGTGAATAGTTCTGCAGCAGCTGAGTCTGTACATAGATAGAAATGACATAACTCAGCCCCGATTATAACCGATGATATCACTAAGTATCGAATATAACCAATGATATCACTAAGCACCGATTATAACCAATGACATCACTAAGCACCGCATTATAACCGATGACATCATTAAGCACAGATTATAACCAATGACATTGCTAAGAACCGTTTTTATGGATATAACTCACAGGATATTCATTAGTTATGTGCAGGTCGGGTAAAAACAGTCCTCCCTCCACCCGAGCCTGTCCGCATCCGACTTCCTTTTATAGACCCGCGCTGACCAGTCGATGACATCATCAGCCTGCACCCGCCTCCCACCTGCAAAGAGGAGCGCAAAGTCGGCACGAACCCACCCGAACCGCGGGTCCCGGGCCGGTCCGCACATCACTAATATTCTGTTGTGTATTATATCTTTATTATGATGTAGAAGCGAGTGACAAGATGAAGGTGGCCTGGAAGAAGGTTGTGGGCAGCCAGGCCCAGAGACTGTGGCAGTTGAGCAAGGCTGTAACTGGCAGCTCGAACTGTCAATAGCTTTTAGTTGAACATCTCAAGGGCCACATTTTGTCAATTTACTCTCATTTACTGGCACACGGGGGAAGGGGGGAACCGGGACCATTTGTTACACTGACGTGGGAGAATAAGCAGAAAAATTACATAGTTTTCACCAGTTTTCGATACATTTCCCTGGAGATTTATATGACTTTTACTTTAATATACTCTAGCCCTGCACAAAAAATTGCCTTGCACCCTGCTCAGTTCATGTACACGTTAAGGTCAGAAATGAATTCCCCTCTCATTGGGAGACTAATGCCCGGCCACTTTGTTTTTATGGAGAAAGAGGGGCAACCGGAGGAATCCCACATAATGACAAGGGATATGTACATACCCCATAGTGACAGTGTTCAGGCTGGAATTGAACCTGAGAACACCATGTCTCCGTTCTTTCTACTACCCCCATGACTTTCTCTATTTCATTATTACATTCCGGAATCCAGTCATTTTACTGGGACTAATAGCCACATTGTGACGTCACCATAAAGCATCCACCTAGCACCATGGTTAAAAAAAAAAAATTACATTGCGGGCAGCAGGAGGGAAAGCCAATTTATACTTCACATTCCTTTTTATTTTACTGTAAAGTTGGACTTATAGATATTTAAGCCCCTCTCTGGTTTCTAGGGTTACTGAATAGGAGGCGGCATTGTAAAATAAAATATAATTCGGAAAATCTACAGAGAATCTATATGGCAGCTTCCTTCTGATATCTATAAATAAACAGAGAAGGAATGTTGTGGGCACACAATAAGCTATACCCTCATACTGTACTGTCTAAGGGAATCAATATGGCACCTCCTTCCCATATGTATAAATACAAATATACAGAGAAGGAATGTTCTGGGCACACAATAAGCTATACCCTCATACTGTACTGTCTAAGGGAAACAATATGGCACCTCCTTCCATATGTATAAATACAAATATACAGAGAAGGAATGTTCTGGGCACACAATAAGCTATACCCTCATACTGTACTAGCGATGTATTATTATAGCACAGACAGTGCATCACAGAGATAATACATGATTACTTGAGAATAGCAAACAAAGTGTTTCCATGTAATTAAGCCGAGTGCCAGTCTCAGAGGAATATAAGTGAAGCAGAGGAAGGTGCAGACTAGTGACAGTATCAGACTAACAGTCCCTTTCTCACGTTGGCCAATTAAACTGATTACTTGCCATTCACAGCTCACTAGCCAGGAAGCAGAATTGGATAATTATCAGATTTAACCCTCTAGTAACAACAACTCGTCCAACAAGCAAACGGATGCGTCTCCTTTGTGATACAATGAAATCAATCAGAGACTGAGAGATGCAAGAGAGAGAGAGTCTGGGGCCAATTAAAGGGGAACTATACCTGTGATAACTATTAACTTTCCAGTAAAGTGCAATCGTCCATACAAGGATATAAATGCCTGAGCTGATCAGTAATACCGAGAGAAACAGATGGATGTCCCACGTCCCCCTCCTGCCCAAAACCAGCACTTACAATCCCTCAACCTCTGCTGATCCTCGGGACAGAGAATATGGCAGCAGAAAGGAACCAGTTGGTAAGAAAAGTTTCCCCTTTACATTTTAAGGCTTGAGGACGTTCCACAATAACCATCTGCCCAATAAAGAACGTTTCCGGTTCTTTAAATGACATCTTCTGTTTTTCACTAGAAACTGTGAATGCTGAGAGATATAGTTAAGCTCAACCCTTATCTAACATGACATACTTTAGTACATACCGGAAACAGAAAAAGTCGATTCTTCTAAATCTCCAACTTTTCAGCTGAAAGTTCTTTCTCTAGTGACCACGTGGGACCCCAGAAGCTTCAAATAGGGGGGTCAGTCTCCTCTGTGCAGGGCACCTTCCCACTCACGACTCCATTGATTGGCTCTAGGGCTGATGTGGTTCCCAGTTAAGAGCAGCTAGAGGAGCACTGGTGCCTGTTTAATATCTGTCAGAGGTGCAATAAATAAGCTTTGGGGAAGTCCGGGAACCCATTTCCCAGCACACGGCTGATTTGAATTGTGAAAGCTTATAGTGCTAAAGGGGAACTAGCCCGCCTCGTTCCCCTCCCAGGCTCACAATGATGTCATAACTGGGATTCCACAGGGAGACGACTGCAAGTTTAAAGTCCTCTGCCAATTTGCTCTGCTTGCAAACAGCCTGGAGCGCTGCAGCCTGCACTGGAAACACACACACGACACTTGCACAGCTCTGTCACTAACATAACTCAAGGGTGCCAACATCCTTGACCCAACACTCTTATGAGAAACGCCATGGATGCATTTACAAAAAGAAAAAAATACAAGGTTAAAACATAAATAAAGGGCAAGTAAAGGCACACACCAGAGTTGTGCGCTTCTCAGCCAATATCATTTATATCTCAAATCTACTTTGGGTTTTAGTCTCTATGCAAGAACAGGCACAATCAAAACAGTGATTGCCAACCTGGACCCAGAGTGCCCCATATGTATTGTGAAGACAGAGATTGTATCCAAACCAGATACTAGGGATGCACCGAATTCACTATTTGGGATTCGACCGAACCGCGGAATCCTTGGTGAAAGATTCGGCCAAATACCGACCCGAAACCAAATCCTAATTTGCAGATGCAAATTAGCGGCAGGAAATGAAAAAGTGTAAAAATTCTTCTTTTGTGATGAAAAGTCATGTGATTTGCCTACCCGCCCCTAATTTACATATGCAAATTAGGATTCGGATTTGGTTCAGCCAGATGCAAGGATTCGGGCGAATCCGAATCCTGCTGAAAAAGGCAGAATCCCGAACCGAATCCTGGATATCCATACATCCAGAGTCCTGCGCGGAACCAATTTTTGAACCGCGAACCGCAACCCGCATTCTTACCCGCTTGGACACACTACAAGACACGCGATCCAATCCAAGACCCACTGATTATCAAAAAACAGGAAGTGCCGTCATTGTTAACCAGAAGGGACATCATTAGGAGTGGGCGTGATCAGAAAGAGTTTTTAAAACATACGTAAACGAGTAAAAGTCGCTATTGACAAGACCCGCACCCATATTCTTACCCGCTTGGACCTGCAAATGCCTTATCCGCAACCCGCTGACCAAAAAAAGTTTTTAAAACAAATGTAAAGGAGTAAAACTCGCTATTGAAAAGACCCACAACACGAACCACGTTTATACCCGCACTCGAACGTTCTACCCACAAGCCGCCGGTTACCTGCTTTTTTACCCGACCGGCTGCACAACTCTACATTCAGCCACCAATTTATAGTGGGCAAATGGGAATCTGGCGTGTCCCTTATGCAAAGAGCCCTTCCTAATTGTGCAAGAAGGGGCCACAGGAGTTTCATGGAACATGGACCTCTGACCTGTAGTGATGGACCTCACTGACCCACATGGGTTCTTTGTTATAAAAGAGCAAATCTCATGAGACAGGCCAGGAGGCAAGAGAGGTAGATCTAGACCCAGTGAGGATCAAGTAAGGTTTGGGGTTCCCATGAGTGAGGACTAGACAGTAGTTAAAGCACAAGGCAATGAGGTCGAGTCGCTGAGCGGCTTCTCCAACAAGGCTTGATATTGGGCTCAGTAGCCATGTGGAACTCTTGGACTCAATGGATGAAGTAGGGTAGTAGGGAAAGCAATTTTAATTTGATTTAACTGGGCCATATTGGAATGATCCACTTGTTCAATCCCTGAATATGATCAATATTGGGGTCTAGGAAGAAAAGGTCTCCATCAACGTTCCAAAGTGGTCCATAACCAATGGGACATACTAATCTGCCTGCGAAAATCTGCCCAGAATGAAGCCACCGAAGGGTTACAGTCAATGAAGGAAGGAAATATGTCATAGAGAGAAAGTGGAAAGGCAAGTTAATGAAATGATGGAATGATGAAATGATGGAGGAGAAGGCAATGGGTTCCTAGAAGGGAGCTTCATGGGCAGCAAGCTGTTGGTTGATGAAGCTACGGAGCAGGAGGTCTCGGGGGGACCACAAACATCCAGGTTAATGGATTGAGAATGACTCTCTCTGTCTGATCCACTTAGCAGAAATTACATTAGAACTAACAGAGCAGCGTGCCATATGCTGGGGTTTCAACCAGGAATTTGCTGGATTAAAGGGGTCGTTCACCTTTAAGAGTTAAATTTTAGTATGATGTAGAGAGGGTTATTCTGAGACAATTTGCAATTGGTTTTTATTTTTATATTGTTTGCTGTTTTGAGTTATTTACCTTTTTATTCAGCAGCTCTCCAGTTTGCAGTTTCAGCCATCTGGTTGCTAGGGGTTGCTAGTGACCCCCATTTGAAAGCTGGAAAGAGTCAGAAGAAGGCGGCAAATAATTGAAAAAACTATTAAAAATAAATAATGCAGACCAGCTAAAAAGTTGATTAGAATTGGCCATTCTGTAACATACTAATAGTTAACTCTTCCCTGCCATGTTGACTCATTTCACAATAAAAGCACCCAGAGCTGGAAGTCTTTCCTACTGAAGGCATTTCACCCAACTGGCACCAAATTTTCTAACTGACGCCATTCTGTCTTTTTATCCAATAGGATAAGAATCCCCAAGTCCTTCCCAGGCTTCCTTATTTGTCTGTGATCAACCACATTCAGTAATTTTGTATTAAAAGCTTTACAGTCCTTCTAATGAGCCCCATATAATACTGATCCATAGACAACTCACACTGGCACCAATACACCGCATTAACGGCAGCCAATTACTGAAATTACCATCCATTGCTCTAATGGGCAAATCCCCCAAGACAGGTTGTTTTTCCAGGGAGATGAAGAAGGAAGAAAACACACACATCATATAAATAGATGCCTGAAAGAGAGACCACATACAGCTGTAATAATCCTGTATTTTCTGTGAATAGGGACAGAACCATATGGAATCTAATCTCCCCCAGTTAAAGAAAAGTTTCTGTTATTCATAAATATTATTTCAACACTTTGCCCTGTACTAAGCACAATTCAGCAGGAACAGTCCCCTAAGTTTGTTCATAGTCTGTACAGAGAGATCCCATAAAACTATGGCAGCATAGGTATTCCTCTGTACTAAGCACAATTCAGCAGGAACAGTCCCTAAGTTTGCTCATAGTCTGTACAGAGAGATCCCATAAAACTATGGCAGCATTGGTATTCGCTGTACTAAGCACAATTCAGCAGGAACAGTCCCTAAGTTTGCTCATAGTCTGTACAGAGAGATCCCATAAAACTATGGCAGCATAGGTATTCCCCTGTACTAAGCACAATTCAGCAGGAACAGTCCCTAAGTTTGCTCATAGTCTGTACAGAGAGATCCCATAAAACTATGGCAGCATAGGTATTCCCCTGTACTAAGCACAATTCAGCAGGAACAGTCCCTAAGTTTGCTCATAGTCTGTACAGAGAGATCCCATAAAACTATGGCAGCATAGGTATTCCCCTGTACTAAGCACAATTCAGCAGGAACAACCTTAATTTGCTTATAGCTAGACTAGACCCCAATAGGAGGGGGAGTAATATAAGTCAAGCATTATGTTTTGAATACCTATATCAACAATTGTGAAGACCAGGATCACCCCAAAAAGGTTTGCTTCACGGAAAGCTGTATATCCAGATGGAGCCTACAGGTGGGTGGGGAACTAAATATGGCTTTCTAAGGCGGTACCTTTATATAAGAGTGCTGCAATGCTGCCTTCCCGTTTGCCAGTTTTTCTGTTGCCAAACACAAGCACAACGTACAGAAAGACAATTCTACTCATATACCCACCCAGCGTGGCACAAGGAATACCTGAGAAAGGGTGGCACATTGCTCTACTAGTATTGTGGGAAGGTGTAAGAGGAGCGCTGTCCCACTGGAGAAGGTAGGTTAGTAATTGGAAATGTCTATCAAATGGGCACCCACCTCCTTCCCCTTTAACAAGGAAAGAGTGGAGACAGAGAAATGTGAAATGATTATCAGCCTGGGCTCTTGGGCTGATCCAACAGTAGCAATGGCTGACAGTGGGTGCTCGGGCATTCATAGCCCACATCTTTCCCAAACAATCTCAGCAGCTCAATCTGTGTGTGAATTGATCCAAAAAAGCCTTCAGCGCTGCCTTCATAAAAATGCAAAGATCCGGAGCAGGGCGTGATCCAAAACACAAATCTGTCAGCTCCGACTAATCTCAAATCAATTTGCAGACGTGGGCGAAGCGGCATTTTCTTGTGTGTGAGTCTAATGAGCGAGAAATTAGTATCTGATTGCACTCTAATTGTGATTGGCACATTTCTACTGGCTTATAGAGGTGCCAATCTGGAAAAACATTACCAGCTGTGATGCCAGTCCTTTATCTGTTCTTCACTTACATCTTTCAGCACCCTCTGATGGTCTGCTGCTTTCTATGGGGCTGCTTGCAGCTATAGTTCCAGGGGTACCCAGGGCACAAATAAGCACTCACCCCAAATCTCCCCCTAACTGACCTTCAGACTGGGCCCCCTTAGCTCATAACAAGGTTACAGATATATAGAAACATTGGGGTAACCGTCACCCTGCTATAGTTCCAAGGGGTACCCAGGATACAAATAAGCACTCACCCCAAATCTCCCCCTAACTGACCTTCAGACTGGGCCCCCTTAGCTGATAACAAGGTTACATATATATAGAAACATTGGGGTAACAGTCACCCTGCTATAGTTCCAGGGGTACCCAGGGCACAAATAAACACTCACCCCAAATTTCCCCCTAACTGGCCTTCAGGCTGGGCTCCCTTAGCTCATAACAAGGTTACAGATATATAGAAACATTGGGGTAACAGTCACGCTGCTATAGTTTTAGGGGTACTCAGGGCTAAAATAAGTACCAAAAATCTCATAGCAATTAGGCAAAGGCTTGTGTTCCTCTGCTCCCACTGTGTTGCCCTATTCGGATTGACAGGCCCATCAGTTTAGGACAGGGAGTATAATTCCTATTCTGTACCCTAATATGAGCCTGTGCTGTTCCCACTAACTGGTGCAGCCCCCAGACATGGCAGTCAATGAGAAAAAAACAGAGATGTTGATTACTTTGAAGCAAAAACAAGAAAATGCTCTGGAACTACTTGACAGTTTTGCCCTGTGGGTGCCGTCCATTGTCTCTCGCACAACGAGGAGCAGGCGGATTGGGAAATGAATTGAGGTTGCTTTATAAAGGGGGACGTAAGTAAAGGAAATTAGCAGTTCTTGGGAAGAAAAAGAGACAACACCAAATTAGAGGCAAAGTTTCCAAGGCCTAATGAGGGATTTCTCGAATATAAACAAGACAGTGTTGGAAAGGCTGGACAGTGGCCATGGTACAACACAACGTTTGTATAGAGAATACAGAAGGGACTTGTGTTGTGTCTGTGGGGCTGTCTAATCTGTCTCGGCTGAGACTCAGGGGTGTAACATAAACCAGAGAATGCACCGACACTGCTGAGTTACATCAATTACTCGGGCCTGGAGGGCCCCTTGTGTCACATTCAAATTGTTCCCTAAAGGAACGGCATAGTAAATGCCACGGAGAAACGCTCTGTAGCCTAGAA
Organism: Xenopus petersii; assembly: GCA_038501925.1. NCBI lineage: Eukaryota > Metazoa > Chordata > Amphibia > Anura > Pipidae > Xenopus > Xenopus petersii. The sequence continues at coordinate 129,836,114 of CM076688.1, read as the reverse complement.
AATCTCTCGGATTCACAAATCGTTCCCTCCATATCCCTGTAATCCAGACGTCTTCATTGCTAAACCCAGGGATACGGATCTAGACTTGGAGAACTTTCTACTACATTAAAGATTGTCAACTCTGTCAAGGCCTGATCTGTTATTGGACGAGTGGGTAGAAGGGATTTTTTTACATAACATTTTTTAGTGTTTCCAAAGCCCTGGGAGTTCGGAGTCGGAACCGCCACTCGCACAGCAGGTGCACTGCCGCCTTTAGCTCCTGTTCTGGTTTAAACATAGAAAGTTTTCATATGTTATCCAGATTGCTCGGGACCTGGACCTTTCCAGATAACAGATCTCTCCATAATTTGGATCTCCATACCTTAAGTCTACTAGAAAATCATGTAAACATGAAAAAAACCCAATAGGCTGGTTCTGCCTCCAATAAGGATTAATTATATCTTAGTTGGGATCAAGTACAAGCGACTGTTTTATTATTACACAGAAAAAGGAAATAGTTTTGTAAAAATTTGGATTATTTGGATAAAATGGAGTCTATGAGAGACGGCTTTTCCATAATTTGGAGCGGGTTTCCAGATAACTGATCTTTCCATAATTTGGATCTTCACACCTTAAGTCTACTAGAAAATCAAATAAACATGAAATAAACCCAATAGGCTGGTTTTGCCTCCAATAAGGATTAATTAAATCTCAGTTGGGATCAAGTACAAGGTACCTTTTCATTACAACAACAAATAAGGAAAAATTTTATAACAGGTCATATATTTGTATAAAAATATACTCCAGCCGAGCAGAGACAGACGAGAAGATTCGGGGAGAGTCGCCTGGTGGCAAATTGCCTCTTCTTCGGGCGACTAATCTTCCCGAACTGCCTTCCCGCCGGCTACAGTGCAAATCAACGGCGGTATGGCACTTGGAGCGCGTCGTTTTATGAAGTTCCCTTGTGAAGAAACGAATCGATCCGAGTGCCACCCCACCGCCGATTTCAATTCTAGCTGGCAGGGAAGCAGTTCGGGGAGATTAGTCGCCCGAAGAAGAGGCGATTTGTTGACTCTCTCCGAATCTCCACATGTGTCTCTGTCCTAGTTAATGTTAATGTCTCCATGCGCTGCAGCCTCTCTTACTGACAGCAAGCGGACAAGAGATGCCGGATGTTGTACCGATATGGGATCTGTTATCTAGAAACCCTTTATCTGGAAAACACCAAATTACAGAAAGATCGTCTCCCATAGACTCCATTGCATCCAAATAATCGTTTTTTTTAAAAAAATGATTCCCTTTTCTGTGTAATAATAAAACAGTCGCTTGTACTTGATCCCAACTAAGATATAATTAATCCTTATTGGAGGCAAAACCAGCCTATTGGGTTTATTTCATGTTTACATGATTTTTTAGTAGATCTTAATGATTCAAGCAAGATGGTGCAAATGCAGAGGAACGGAGCAATGTGCAGGGCGGCTGGGATGCTCTGGAGGTGGAACATGTGCCGACCAACCTTTCCTTCTGTTGTTGGATGAACATCAAATGTGAAAAAATAACCTAGTGTTTCTACTTACTGACTGACATGCTCACAACTTCCCAAAGTTTAACCAACGCTTAACCTACTTCTTATAAGAATTCTCATTTAAAGTTCAAGTCACATGTGCACAGTGTTCCTGTTCCACAGTCAGGACAAAATATATCAATTTATGCACATTAGATTCAGCATTAGAGGAACAAACTGGCACTCTGAATTACAACACAAAAATTAGAGCAGAGCAGACAGTAACCCTCCCAACACTTTCCTCTTGTCTCGGTCCTTATATATTAGGTACCTATCTAGTGCTACCAATCCCTATTTCTGTAGGGAAATGAGAGCAGAGCAGACAGTAACCCTTCCAACACTTTCCTCTTGTCTCTATCCTTATATATTAGGTACCTATCTAGTGCTACCAATCCCTATTTCTGTAGGGAAATGAGAGCAGAGCAGACAGTAACCCTTCCAACACTTTCCTCTTGACTCTCTCCTTATATATTAGGTACCTATCTAGTGCTACCAATCCCTATTTCTGTAGGGAAATGAGAGAGAGCAGACAGTAACCCTTCCAACACTTTCCTCTTGTCTCTGTCCTTATATATTAGGTACCTATCTAGTGTTACCAATCCCTATTTCTGTAGGGAAATGAGAGAGAGCAGACAGTAACCCTTCTAACACTTTCCTCTTGTCTCTGTCCTTATATATTAGGTACCTATCTAGTGTTACCAATCCCTATTTCTGTAGGGAAATGAGAGAGAGCAGACAGTAACCCTTCTAACACTTTTTTCCTTTTGTCTCTGTCCTTTTCTACATTAACAAAACAAAAACTGAAACAAAATGTTTATCTTCTTTCTATGACATTAGTGACATCCATTCCACTCAGGGACATTAGACAGAGTTTATCAGTACAATATACAGAATGACAGACCTTGAGAGTATTATATAGTTATATTGTATGAGGAGATGTAAAAGAGATAAACGATGAAAAACATAATAAACATCGCTAAAGGTCAAAGATCCTTAGAATTTCAAAGTTATAAACCTAATGCTCCAAATACTTACTACTATTATAGAAAACTGCTTAAAAGTCTCTGGGAAGGGAGTGTGACTGTGGGATAGCAGGTATAGTAGGGAGAGATGGTGCCTATAGTAACAGTGGATAATAGTCTCTGGGAAGGGAGTGTGACTGTGGGATAGCAGGTATAGTAGGGAGAGATGGTGCCTATAGTAACAGTGGGACAATAGTCTCTGGGAAGGGAGTGTGACTGTGGGATAGCAGGTATAGTAGGGAGAGATGGTGTCTATAGTAACAGTGGATAATAGTCTCTGGGAAGGGAATGTGACTGTGGGATAACAGGTATAGTAGGGAGAGATGGTGTCTATAGTAACAGTGGGATAATAGTCTCTGGGAAGGGAGTGTGACTCAGGTATAGTAGGGAGAGATTGTGTCTATAGTAACAGTGGATAATAGTCTCTGGGAAGGGAGTGTGACTGTGGGATAACAGGTATAGTAGGGAGAGATGGTGCCTATAGTAACAGTGGATAATAGTCTCTGGGAAGGGAGTGTGACTCAGGTATAGTAGGGAGAGATTGTGTCTATAGTAACAGTGGATAATAGTCTCTGGGAAGGGAGTGTGACTGTAGGATAGCAGGTATAGTAGGGAGAGATGGTGTCTATAGTAACAGTGGATAATAGTCTCTGGGAAGGGAGTGTGACTGTGGGATAGCAGGTATAGTAGGGAGAGATGGTGTCTATAGTAACAGTGGATAATAGTCTCTGGGAAGGGAGTGTGACTGTGGGATAGCAGGTATAGTAGGGAGAGATGGTGTCTATAGTAACAGTGGGATAATAGTCTCTGGGAAGGGAGTGTGACTGTGGGATAGCAGGTATAGTAGGGAGAGATGGTGCCTATAGTAACAGTGGATAATAGTCTCTGGGAAGGGAGTGTGACTGTGGGATAGCAGGTATAGTAGGGAGAGATGGTGCCTATAGTAACAGTGGATAATAGTCTCTGGGAAGGGACTGAGGGATAGCAGGTATAGTAGAGATGCCAGTCTAATGGCCCCCTGTCAGGTGCAGTTGGCATATTAAGGGAATATTGAACCTCTATCTCTTTAACCATTGGTTTGGGACCATAAATTACACCTGTGAGTATTCACTCCATTCTGGTCGAACCCTTAGTACACAATGAAACAAAGAGAAACATTTTTGAAGTCACAGACTTGGCCGCAGAGTTGAATAAAGAAGCAGAAAATAAACATACTTTAGCGGCACACGGGGAGACAATATAAGATCAGCCGCTGCGGCTCTTCGCTCACGTTGCCTCGGGTGAAACCAAATCCGTTTGTTGCTCAGAATTTCCAGCCTATTAGGCCTGAGTTTGTCTCGGATACTTAGAGAGGAAGAATGTAACAATTCAGTCTGTCGTGGAGATAAGAGCAATAACCATTGAGACACAGCACAAGCGGCTTCTGATATGAACAGTAAAGCTAAAGTTGCTCTTACACTTCCCCTTTGTGTTTGTCTAATGGGATATAAAGCCTCTACAGTTGCTGCCCTCCAGCTGCCGCCGACTGCTTGTTGCTGGTATAAAGGCGGTCACACAAGGGATGATTTCGGGTGGTTTCTGGACCGTGAGCCCCTGGATTATATAACTTTACCGTTTGCTCGTACCAACTAAAAGTGATCATTTGCAACATGGAAATCTCCATGGGTTTATAGAATGTTTAAAACATTTTTAAGCAGGTATGAAGTTCCAAATTACGGAAAGATGCCTAATCTGGAAAACCCTAGGTCCCAAGCATTCTGGATAACAGGTCCTATAGCTGTACCTTTCAAAGACTCTGAAATTGTCATCCCTTGCCTTTGGGTGGATCATGGACAGAGTTTTGTCATAATGTGATGTAAATATGTGCACAAGGGGGATCAAAGGAACAGTAGGCAAACATAGGGGGCTGTTCCTGCTGAATTGTGCTTAGTACAGGGATACCTATGCTGCCATAGTTTTATGTTATCTCTCTGTACAGACTATGAGCAAACTTAGGGACTGTTCCTGCTGAATTGTGCTTAGTACAGTGGAATACCTATGCTACCATAGTTTTATGGGATCTCTATACAGACTATGAGCAAACTTAGGGGCTGTTCCTGCGGAATTGTGCTTAGTACAGGGGAATACCTATGCTGCCATAGTTTTATGGGATCTCTCTGTACAGACTATGAGCAAACTTAGGGGACTGTTCCTGCTGAATTGTGCTTAGTACAGGGAATACCTATGCTGCCATAGTTTTATGGGATCTCTCTGTACAGATTATGAACAAACTTAGGGACTGTTCCTGCTGAATTGTGCTTAGTACAGGGGAATACCTATGCTGCCATAGTTTTATGGGATCTCTCTGTACAGACTATGAGCAAACTTAGGGGGCTGTTCCTGCTGAATTGTGCTTAGTACAGGGGAATACCAATGCTGCCATAGTTTTATGGGATCTCTCTGTACAGACTATGAGCAAACTTAGGGGACTGTTCCTGCTGAATTGTGCTTAGTACAGGGGAATAACTATGAATATAGGTTTCTTGCACTCAATCCCACAGCAGCTCAGGAAGGTACGTACATAGAAAGGATCTGTTGGGGGTTAAAGCAAAACCGTGCCCAGTGCTGAACAGAGTTATTAGCATAGTAACCTATTTTCAAAATCTCTTTCCCTTGAATTCTGCTTTTGTTCTCTGTTCCCATCTGACTCTCTTTCTCCTCCGAGCTATAAATACTGAGCTATTTGTAACTGGAAAAAATAAAACTTTCCTTGCGGTCCCTGTTACACCGATTTTGCCATCGATTTATTGAAATCTCCGGGGCTGGTGCATCATCCTCTGTCTAAACTGGGTAAGAGTTATCATATAGATCTGTATCATTAGAGCCCATTTAAATAAGCCTGAAAGGTGCCTTTAATTTTGCCTTCGGATCATTGTGCAGCATACAACAGCTCTATGGAGCGGCGTTTCTTTTGGATGTCCATTACACTCTCTTTATTTGTTGGCTTTACTTGCCCTTTAATTTTCACTTATCATGGGTATAAATGATACTTGTATTAATTATATTGTTATTGTTTTTAGTTTAAGACTGATCTGAACGTGATGTTTAATATGTCTCGCACAAACTGCGGGGAGTACAAGTAAGGAGGCAGAATTCTGAATACACAGAACATAGGGAGAGAGACACAACGGCATTAGCAGGATCAATATGAGATTTTAGCAAAGCTGCGGGGGGGAGATTAAAAGATTTCGTCTGGCTGAGCTACAGGTGAGTCAATGTGTTTATTCTGCTTTCCCTATAAGCAGAACAAATATGGCAGCCTTAAAGGAGAGGGAAAGGTTAAAAGTAAGTAAGCATTATCAGAAAGGTCTATATAAATATACCAGTAAACCCTCAGAGTAATGCTGCTCTGAGTCCTCTGTCAAAAGAAACAGCACATTTCTTTCCTTCTATTGTGTACTCATGGGCTTCTGTATCAGACTTCCTGTTTTCAGCTTAAACCTCCAGGGCTAGGGCTTGAGCATGCTCAGTTTGTTCCTCTCCCCTCCCTGCTGTAATCTGAGCCCAGAGCTATGAGTGAGCAGGGAGACTCAGGCAGGAAGTGATGTCACACCAAGCTAATATTAGGAGTGAAGGCCTACACCCTCAAAAATAGAATGTGGGGTGCTAATCCATGGCTCTCGAAAATGTAATTTTTGTTCTATTTTTTAATTTTTTGTAATTTTTTTTTTATATAATTGGGTGTGCCGTTTCTGATTATATTTAAGACCAAGCTAATATGGCAGATGCTTTCCTAAACAAACAGAGAGCTTCTAGAGCGGTTTTACTACAGAATAAAAATACCATTCTAGCTTGCACAGTTGTGGCTAACCCATTGGCAACAAAATGCTTCCATAGCTTTCCTTCTCCTTTAAAGAAAAGGCAAGTCTTCCAGAAATCATTTAGCCATAGTACTGGGTTTTCCTGGACAAATCAGTGGCTTGCGGAGCAAAAGAGACAACCAAGTGGGTGTTGAGTTCTGGTCTCTTCTAGGGATGCATTGAATCCACTATTTTGGATTTGGCCAAACCCCCGAATCCTTCACTAAAGATTTGGCCGAACACCAAACTAAATCCTAGTTTGCATATGCAAATTAGGGGTGGGAAGGGGAAGCATTTTTTACGTCCTTGTTTTGTAACAAAAAGATGTGCGATTTCCTTCCCCGTCCCTAATTTGCATATACAAATTAAGATTCGGATTCGGTTCGGCAAGGCAGAAGGATTCGGCCGAACCTGAATCCTGCTGAAAAAGGCAGAATCCCGAACCGAATCCTGGATTCGGTGCATCCCTAGTCTTTTCAATAGTATAGGATTTAACTTATATATAATAAATGCACTCTTAATACAGAGAGGGTTTATTGCCCCTACAGTTAATATCTGAGCAGGGAAAAGGGAGATCGGGATCTAACAGTAGATCTTTAGCCGGTAAGCAGTATTCTTGTTTAGAGCATGTCTTCACAAGAGTGGAAGAATGTAAATATAGCAATAAGTATAATACGTATGTTATACTTCAACTGGTGCAATAAATATATTTCAGAGTGGGAATTAGGGATGCACCGAATCCATTATTTTGGATTCGCCGAACCCCCCGAATCCTTCACAAAAGATTCGGCCAAATAGCAAATGGAATCCTAATTTGCATATGCAAATTAGGGGTGGGAAGGGGAAAACTATTTTACTTCCTTGTTTTGTAACAAAAAGTCACGCATTTTCCCTCCGCGCCCCTCTGCAAATTAGGAATCGGATTCAGTTCAGTCTAGCAGAAGGATTCGGCCCAATCCGAATTCTGCTGAAAAAAAAAAAAGGACGAATCCCGAACCGCATCCCGGATTCAGTGCATCCCTATTGGGAATATAACATAACAGGAGGACTATGAAAGATGCTAAAGAAGCTTGAAGCCAGTCAGTCAGAGGGAAACATCTGCAAGGCTGAAACTGCACACGAAAAAATTCTGTTTTTTAACAGCCTCCTTCTCATACACCGCCGCAGCAGCATCATGGAGGGGATCATCGGGTTTTAATGATTCATTTATTTCGGGAAACTTTGCATAAGCAGCAAAGTCAATAGGAACACGGGAAACGGCGTTTAATTATTGACGCTCTCTGCGGCGCTCGGTGGCACTTCAAGGAGCTCGGAAATAAGTCTCAGCCTGTGTAGCTTGACTCCAAGCATAGTGCAAAGCCTATTATAGACCTGTATTGACTGTTCTGTCTGTACTACTGTATCCGCTGTTGAGCAACTTCACCTCCCAGCATTCCAGATGTCAGAAATCACTATTATAAGTGTTTAACTCTTGCCTTAGTTATAGCAGTGCTGTAAAGTCTATCTAGCAAGCTGTCCAGGCTCCCTTTCTCAGATTATTAGTAGTGATGGGCGAATTTATTTGCCAGGCGCGAATTTCCATAAAAAAAACATGTCGTAGGCATCCAAAAAACGGACACAGGTGTCAAAACTGGACGCCGGCATCAAAAACGAGACGGCGGCGCAGTTTTGCGAATTTTTCGGCGAAGCGAAATGGTGCAAATTCACCCATCACTAATTATTAGTACAGGTATGGGATCCGTTATCCGGAAACCCGTTATCCAGAAAGCTCAGAATTACACAAAGGCTGTCTCCCATAGACTCTAATTTATACACATATTAATTTATACAAATATTACAGTTTTTTAAAAACGAATTCCTTTTTCTGTGTAATAATAAAACAGTCGCTTGTACTTGATCCCAACTAAGATATAATTAATCCTTATTGGAAGCAAAACCAGCCTATTGGGTTTATTTATTTGTTTACATGATTTTCTAGTAGACAAAGTATGGAGATCCAAATTACAGAAATATCCTTTATCTGGAATGCCCCATTCTGGATAACAGGTCCCATACCTGTAGTAAAAACAATATCTCCTGTAAATAATTCTATCTGCTCACCTTGCTGGGAATGGGAGTAATAAATGGACAACAAATGCGCTGCAAGTAATTAATAAAGCGACCCCATTGAATTCACATTCAAGTCAGAGCAGGGTAACCCCACAAAGTCGGACAGAATCATAAATAAAGAACAATTAAAGGGCGTAGCTCCGCCTCCTTCAGTTAAATTTGAATCAAATATCCCCCCATCACACACACAAGGGAAAATCTGCTCATGATTCATTCTCTGACCTACAATATTCACTTCCAGTAACAGCGACTTTGCCTTTTCCAACCCGGATTCATTCCCCTGGCCTTGTATTTGTCACTTTGCATTAAACCTTCAAGCAAGACTTGTGCCTGGATTTTAAAGGGTAAATGTTGCAAAAATCGATAGCATTGTGGTGTTCTCTAATGGCAGCTGCAGCCGGGACTGAATAAATGATTAAACAAGATGAATGGGGGTGAAGCTAAAACTAAATGGATTCCAGTGCCCCCAGAATTAATGCAAAACTCTGTAAATAACCTGGCAATTCAGCACCCGGTGCCCAAGGGGCTTCTATTATTCATTAAGGCAGAAATAAGCCTATGCCCAATGATATTAGTCCATACAAAGCAATAGCCACTACACAATGTCTATATTCACTAATGGGAAATAATTATTGTATTTCTTTAAAGCCTGTACAGAGAGATCCCATAAAACTATGGCAGCATAGGTATTCCCTGTACTAAGCACAATTCAGCAGGAACAGCCCTTAAGTTTGCTCATATTCTGTACAGAGAGATCCCATAAAACTATGGCAGCATAGGTATTCCTCTGTACTAAGCACAATTCAGCAGGAACAGCCCCCTAAGTTTGCTCATAGTCTGTACAGAGAGATACCATAAAACTATGGTAACAAAGGTATTCCCCTGTACTAAGCACAATTCAGCAGGAACAGCCCTTAAGTTTGCTCATATTCTGTACAGAGAGATCCCATAAAACTATGGCAGCATAGGTATTCCTCTGTACTAAGCACAATTCAGCAGGAACAGCCCCCTAAGTTTGCTCATAGTCTGTACAGAGAGATCCCATAAAACTATGGCAGCATAGGTATTCCCTGTACTAAGCACAATTCAGCAGGAACAGTCCCTAAGTTTGCTCATAGTCTGTACAGAGAGATACCATAAAACTATGGCAGCATAGGTATTCCCCTGTACTAAGCACAATTCAGCAGGAACAGCCCCCTAAGTTTGCTTATAGTCTGTACAGAGAGATCCCATAAAACTATGGCAGCATAGGTATTCCCTGTACTAAGCACAATTCAGCAGGAACAGTCCCTAAGTTTGCTCATAGTCTGTACAGAGAGATCCCATAAAACTATGGCAGCATAGGTATTCCCTGTACTAAGCACAATTCAGCAGGAACAGTCCCTAAGTTTGCTCATAGTCTGTACAGAGAGATCCCATAAAACTATGGCAGCATAGGTATTCCTCTGTACTAAGCACAATTCAGCAGGAACAGCCCCCTAAGTTTGCTCATAGTCTGTACAGAGAGATTCCATAAAACTATGGCAGCATAGGTATTCCCTGTACTAAGCACAATTCAGCAGGAACAGCCCCTAAGTGCAGTCCTGTCTGACTAATCTAGAGAGATTTTGGACTTTTTCCTTAAAACTCCCCAAACAGAAAGTCCAATTGCTATAACCAAGCTGTTGGTTGGAGGTTTCTGTAGCAGCACATGGGTTAACATTTTGTGAAAGGAAACTGGCGCAGGAAGAAAATAAATCCTTTTCTGTGCATTATTTCATCACTTGGCTGACACTCTGTAAATAGCCTGACCTCCCCGTCGCTCATCCATCATATAAATTAATAGGGGAACTTAATGCGCCCGGCCAGGACACAACTAAACAAGGGACTATAGAGGCGTCTCGCTGGAAGGATCCATGCGCCTTCCCCTTACCACTTACAGCTGCTAATCCTAATAGTGGAAAACAGTGGGGCCCCGGCTTGGTAATTGCACACAAACAGGTCCAGGGCCCGATGCCAAATGCATTTGCGCTGCTTAAATCAATCTTCCCTCTTATTCTCTGGTACCTGTGAGGCAGTAGGGGCTGCGAATACGGAATATAGGAGTCCAGTCACTTAATGGGGTGACACCAATTGCATTTTAGTTCATTTAAAGGTGAAAATTTTAACTTATTTAACGGGAAATTAGACCCCATTTGAAATTGGGGTTTTCAACTCTAACATGTCTTATTTATTGCAATGTATATTCCCTGTCTGTGCAATTGCATTGCTATCTCCTCCAACTGTACTGTCTAAGGGAAACAATATGGCACCTCCTTCCCATATGTATAAATACAAATATACAGAGAAGGAATGTTCTGGGCACACAATAAGCTATACCCTCATACTGTACTGTCTAAGGGAAACAATATGGCACCTCCTTCCCATATGTATAAATACAAATATACAGAGAAGGAATGTTCTGGGCACACAATAAGCTATACCCTCATACTGTACTGTCTAAGGGAAACAATATGGCACCTCCTTCCCATATGTATAAATACAAATATACAGAGAAGGAATGTTCTGGGCACACAATAAGCTATACCCTCATACTGTACTGTCTAAGGGAAACAATATGGCACCTCCTTCCCATATGTATAAATACAAATATACAGAGAAGGAATGTTGTAACAATACACAGGACTTTCCAGATTTATTTCCCCAAGTAAACATGACTTATCCAAGGCCAAAAGTCTTCTCCAAACTCATTCAATCCGCATTCACATTCGGTTTCAGTAAATAGGGGTGGTAATCGCAGCGGGAAGGTTGTACCAGGGCATTGAAAGAGAGTAAACAGGTTGGGGCTATCAGGTTGCCCACTGGGTTGGCAGGGCACGGACTCGGGCTGATGTGCATATTTGAGTGGGTGCCACCACACAGCAATCTGTGCCAGCATGGAGGGTGTGCCAGTTATAGAAGACTGGGAATGCGATGCTGATACGGAGAGAAAATGCCCAGCAAACAAAGGAATGAGATGTGCTGCTCTGATAGGGATTAGTGAGACAATGATATTCATTCCGTGCACATTATACAAACAATACGGCCACAGAGGAATGATAGCGCGTGGCCAAATGCTTCCAATAAAACCCGCCTTGTGCACCCTCAGATTTACACAGGTTGTCCTTTATGTCGGAGGAAACAATAAAAACTATGCAGAAAGTTGTGGGGCCTGAAACAAGCAATTAAATCTGTCCCACGGCCTAACAATGTAGCGCCGACTCTGAGAGCAACCCGTATTGTTTATTATAGGGCTTCGGTTTCATGCACGGTTACACCAGAAACAACCTTTATCCAACATCAGCCAGTACCTGCGGTTAAACACAAACAGGTGCTGCCAGATTTAAAGGAACAGTTCAGTGTAAAATAAAAACTGGGTAAATAGATAGTCTGTGCAAAATAAAACGTATTTCTAATATAGTTAGTTAGGCAAAAATGTCATGTATAAAGGCTGGAGTGACTGGATGTCTAACATAATAGCCAGAACACTACTTCCTGCTTTTCAGCTCTCTAACTCTGAGTTAGTCAGCGACTTTAAGGGAGGCCACATAGGACATTTCTGTTCAGTGAGTTTGCAATTGATCCTCGGCATTCAGCTCAGATTCAAAAGCAACAGTTTTTACCCATGTGCCCCCCTCTAAAGTCTGATTGGTCATTGCCAGGTAACCAATCAGTGGAAAGCAAGAGAGTTGGAAAGCAGGAAGTAGTCTTCTGACTATTATGTTAGACATCCAGTCACTCCAGCCTTTATACATTATATTTTTGTCTAACTAACTATATTAGAAACATTTTTATTTCGCACAGCCTATTTATTTACCCAGTTTTTATTTTTATACTGAACAATTCCTTTAATGGGAGACTTTGTCCTAAGGCCATTTTTTTAACAAATAAAGTGTGGTAAATAAAAAGAAAGGAACCACAGATGGACCTTGCCCAGACAGAGGGAAGGTGAGTGGTACATACAGAATGAGGAACCACAGATGGACCCTGCCCAAAGGGGAGGTGAGTGGTACATACAGAATGAGGAACCACAGATGGACCCTGCCCAGACAGAGGGGAAGGTGAGTGGTACATATAGAATGAGGAACCACAGATGGACCCTGCCCAGAAAGAGGGAAGGCGAGTAGTACATACAGAATAAGAAC
>CM076688.1:129805938-129818438 GCA_038501925.1 Xenopus petersii | reverse complement strand
TCTCAGCTGAATGGCAATACAGAGAAATGGATGGCTGCCTAAATCAGAACAGCCTGTTTTAAAAGACATCAACCTGAGATCAATAAACTATTGTTTTTTTTTTTTTTAGAACATAAGGTGGTGGAATCCGATGAATCGAAAACTAGCATTTAATTGCTGATCTATTGCATATTCAGAGAATACTTAATCATCTCGTGTAAATTATACCCGCACTCTGTGCCAGGGCTCCAGTGTCTGGGAAATAAAAACAACAGCCAACAATATGATTCATAGTCTCCCCAGAATAGAATATCCTATCAACATTAATTATATTTATATATATATATATATATATATATATATATATATATATATATATATATATATATATATATATATATATATATATATATATATATACACACATATACACACACATCCTGAACAGAAGCACAAGAGTGCACCCACTAGTGCTTATTCAGGGAGCACTTCTGTCTGGCTTCTGCTACATTTTTCAGGCGTCAGAAACAGCAGTGCAAAGATTGTAATAGTTGAAAACACCTAGCTAATGCTTGTCCAGCCCGACATTATATGTTTTCGGCATGAACAGAGACGGACAAAGACATTTACTTGAAGTACAGTTGCATGACGGGTTGGGACAAAGAGGATTTAGTACTTACAGAAGTCGGCAGTCGGTCACGGCGACATTGCAGAGAGGTCCTGCAACTTCATAGGGAGGTGGGCATCAAAAATCTGGAGGGAAGAGAATTGTTGTTGCATTATTAAAGCAAAGGAAAAGTTACGCTATTGATCCGACTCAGCAATGGCCATTCGTTTAGTAGATACAGAGAAGAGCTTTAAAAGGATAAGGTCATCAAATTACTAAGATTTATTTGAAGACAATGTGATGTTAGGTGAAAAAGTCTCTCTACATCCCGTCTGGGAGCGGCTGTCTCTACATTCCATCCGGGAGCGGCTATCTCTACTTTACATCTGGGTGTGGCTGTTTCTACTTCCCGTCTTGGTACGGCTGTCTCTACTTCTCGTCTGGATGAGACTGTCTCTACTTCCCGTCTGGGTACGGCGGTCTCTACTTCCCCGCTGTCTCTACTTCCCGCCTGGATGAGACTGTCTACTACCTGTCTGGGTGCAGCTGTCGCTATTTCCCGTCTGGTTGCGGCTGGCTCTACTCCATGTCTGGGTGTGGCTGTCTCTGCTTCCTGTCAGGGTGCAGCTGCTCTGCTTCCTGTCTGGGTATGGCTGTCTCTACTTCCTGTCTGGGTGCAGCTGCCTCTACTTCCTGTCTGGGTGTGGCTGTCTCTACTTCCTGTCTGGGTGCAGCTGCTCTACTTCCTGTCTGGGTGTGGCTGTCTCTACTTCCTGTCTGGGTGCGGCTGTCTCTACTTCCTGTCTGGGAACAAAAATGATTTTCTAAATCCCTCTTAAAGGGCTATGCTGGCCTTGGGCTGGTATATTAGTAATAATAACAATTACAAGCATTCAGCATATGTCAAACTTTTCCTTTTATGTGCAAAGATATAAAAGTGTCTCCGGCATTTTCCTTTAACTAAAAAAAAAAGAAACAGTTGGCATTTTGGCAAATAAAGTTTCAAGACGGAGATTGCCGCTAATGAAAATCTGCCACCCCCAATACATTCCGCCTGATACAAATGATCTTCATTAAATTTAAAATAAATGGCAACCCCAGAGGCGACAGTTGGGAATCAGCGATACAGAGTTTAATTAAGGAAAATTCAAATGTTAGACTGGGTTATTGATGAATGGAAAAAAACTCAGGAGCATCTCATGAGCAGTTCCTGATTGCTTTACAGTCAGATAAGCTTCTCGGAGCTGAGATTAATCTAATTGTATTTCCTACTGGAACAAATCAGTAACCGCTCGTCCAGCACCAGCCAATCACAGGAGCAGAACTGCAAGTCGCATTTTAATCTGACTTTCTGGAGGCCAAGCTACTAAAACAAGGAACCCTATATTTATACTGCCTAGAGATCTGACAGAACGACTTTTGGAAAAGGTATGTGGGAGAACAGAGTGAAATGACAAAAAAATGTATACCAGTCCTGCCCAATTTGTAGTAATAGACGGCATCAGTCATTAGTTTATTTTCTTAAAATGCCTTTATTGGGACATAGGCTCTGACCCCAAACACCCGGCAACGTTTCAGACCTATCACAGTCTTTTTTCAAGCCACCAGTCCTGCCCAACGTACATTTACTATCCCACTGTTACTATAGGCACCATCTCTCCCTACTATACCTGCTATCCCACAGTCACACTCCCTTCCCAGAGACTATTATCCCACTGTTACTATAGGCACCATCTCTCCCTACTATACCTGCTATCCCACAGTCACACTCCCTTCCCAGAGACTATTATCCACTGTTACTATAGACACCATCTCTCCCTACTATACCTGCTATCCCACAGTCACACTCCCTTCCCAGAGACTATTATCCACTGTTACTATAGGCACCATCTCTCCCTACTATCCCTGCTATCCCACAGTCACACTCCCTTCCCAGAGACTATTATCTACTGTTACTATAGGCACCATCTCTCCCTACTATACCTGCTATCCCACAGTCACACTCCCTTCCCAGAGACTATTATCCACTGTTACTATAGGCACCATCTCTCCCTACTATACCTGTTATCCCACAGTCACACTCCCTTCCCAGAGACTATTATCCACTGTTACTATAGGCACCATCTCTCCCTACTATCCCTGCTATCCCACAGTCACACTCCCTTCCCAGAGACTATTATCTACTGTTACTATAGGCACCATCTCTCCCTACTATACCTGCTATCCCACAGTCACACTCCCTTCCCAGAGACTATTATCCACTGTTACTATAGGCACCATCTCTCCCTACTATACCTGCTATCCCACAGTCACACTCCCTTCCCAGAGACTATTATCCACTGTTACTATAGACACCATCTCTCCCTACTATACCTGCTATCCCACAGTCACACTCCCTTCCCAGAGACTATTATCCCACTGTTACTATAGACACCATCTCTTCCTACTATACCTGCTATCCCACAGTCACACTCCCTTCCCGGAGACTATTATCCCACTGTTACTATAGGCACCATCTCTCCCTACTATACCTGCTATCCCACAGTCACACTCCCTTCCCGGAGACTATTATCCCACTGTTACTATAGATCTATATACTATAACTGTCATTCCTTCCACCTCTCATACAGATATATTTACCAATGTATTACACATAAATCCCCCTTTACAAAACACAACGGAAGGAGACTTGCTACAGATGAATATCTCACCTTTTGTTTTTACTCAACACATTTAACATGAATAAAATTCCAGTGTTCAGAAGCTAAGGCGATAGAACAATATCTTTTTATCAGCAATTCCCGAAGCGACGCCGCGCTAACCTCTCTACGTCAAGTATTTTCACTCATCCCCTTCTACGGATCATTCAGAAGCGAGATTAGAAGGATTTTCTCTATTCCAGGTATTAAATGATTTAATTCACAAGGGATTAAGCATGCACATATATACAAACACAGACACCTCCCCTATACCGCCAATGTTCTCATTGCACGCCAGCTGTTAAAGAAACACTACAGCTAAAATGGCTTCAGATCGAAAAGCAGGTTATGTTATTCACAAATACATAAATACCAATGCTAATAACTTTCCCATAGATATGACCTTTACTGTGCTTCAGCAAGCAATGGGCAGCCATGTTTTTCCCAACAGAAGTACCAACAAGAAATTGGATCAACTTAGAACATAAGTTTTCTGCACAAGTATATGTTTTATGTCTCTCTGGAAAGGGTTGCAATCTTGGCTGCAAAGTTGAGTACCGATAATACCCTAAATGACCTAGTAAGTCTCCTCCTCAACCTAGTCTATGGCCAATGACTATACACACCCATAGTTCCAGGGGTACTCATGGCCCAAATCTGCCCCTAACTGGCTTTCAGGCTGGGCCCCCTTAGCGCATAACAAGGTTACAGATATATAGAAACATTGGGGTGAGTCACCATGCTATAGTTCCAGGGGTAACCAGGGCACAAATAAGCCCTCACCCCAAATCTCCCCCTAATTGGCCTTCGTGCTGGGCCCCCTTAGCTCATAACAAGGTTATAGACATATAGAAACATTGGGGTAACAGTCACCTGCTATAGTTCCAGGGGTACCCAGGGCACAAATAAGCACTCACCCCAAATCTCCCCCTAACTGACCTTCAGGCTGGGCCCCCTTAGCTCATAACAAGGTTACAGACATATAGAAACATTGGGGTAACAGTCACCCTGCTATAGTTCCAGGGGTATCCAGGGCACAAATAAGCACTCACCCCAAATCTCCCGCTAATTGACCTTCAGACTGGGCCCCCTTAGCTCATAACAAGGTTACAGATATATAGAAACATTGGGGTAACAGTCACCCAGCTCTTCTAGTTAAAGAACAGGGTGGAAGTGCAGGAAATCTCCAGCCTGAGCTAAAAACAACTTAAATCAGATTTTTCCAAGGGCACATTCTCGGGAGCCTGAATTGTATCTAAGCTTTGCTTCTCAATGAAAGGATTTCCTTAGCAAATCCACCGACCCCGAGTGGCACAATCAGCGGATCAGTGTGTTTTGTTAGTGAATTTATCTCTCAGGAGCAGGCTGAGCATTTACACGGGGGAAATATAAGGTTGTTTTTCTCTGCAGTCAATTTCATTTGCTTCTCCTTAATGTTTCCCACTGCTGCCCTCAATGATTTGGCCAGAAAGCCCCGGTATTAATCACATCATGAAAAGCAGGGGCTCAGGAGCCAAGTCCTAGCATGATGGAGAGCTGGCCAGAAATCCAAACATAGCAGAAAAAGAAATAATGAACAAATGGTGATTTCTGCAAGTTGAATCTGAATTCACTGCTGAAGAAACATATAAAAGAAAGGAATCAATATGGCACCTCCTTCCCATACGTATAAATACAAATATACAGAGAAGGAATGTTCTGGGCACACAATAAGCTATACCCTCATACTGTACTGTCTAAGGGAAACAATATGGCACCTCCTTCCCATATGTATAAATACAAATATACAGAGAAGGAATGTTCTGGGCACACAATAAGCTATACCCTCATACTGTACTGTCTAAGGGAAACAATATGGCACCTCCTTCCCATATGTATAAATACAAATATACAGAGAAGGAATGTTCTGGGCACACAATGCTCATGGCATAGATGGTGCCTGAATGGCCTAAAATCAACCTGCCACTAATGGTAACAGACAGTTTCCATTTGAACAAATGTTGGGGTCGCACTGTTGGTTGCAACTACTGCTCTGCTAAAAATATAACTTTATAAATAGAGGTAGAGACCGATAAAGTCTCTACTATTACGTGGATACAAAATCAGCTTCTTTTGCTCCTCTTCTGCCCTGTGATGAGGTGACTTGTAGTTTCATGGCGGGTAGTGGGCAGGGCTGTATTAAAGGGTGGTGCTGCCGTAGGTACGGGACCAGTGGCATAACTAGATGTTACTGGGCCTCACAGCCAAATCATTTTAGGGCCCCAACATATCCTGAGCTTGTCCTCACTAGTGACATCATACCCTGAAATGGTGTCATTCTCAGTAATATGGGATGGAAAGGTGGAAAGACAGGAGGACAAGTCTATAGGTCCACCCAATGTACCCTGCACTTAAATATATCTACCAAATAATTACAAGAGGGAAGAAGTAAATTAACAGCCAGTGTCTTTGTAGAAAGGAGCTGCCATACATCTTAGCATTGAAGCCGAGGTCTGCTTAAAGGAGAACTAAACCCTACAAATCCATGTGGCTAAAAATGCCATATTTTATATAGTGAACTTATTGCACGAGGCTAAAGTTTCAGCTTGTCAATAGCAGCAATGATCCAGGACTTCAAACTTGTCACAGGGGGTCACCATCTTGGAAAGTGTCTGTGACACTCACATGCTCAGTGGGCTCTGATTGGCTGTTGAGGAGCTAAGCTTAGGGCTCGTCACTAATTATCCAGCAGAAAATGAGCTTCCCCTGTAATATAAGCTGATGCTACAGGTTTGCTGATTATTAAATGCTGATGCTAATTGCACTGGTTTCTGTGCTGCCATGTAGTAATTATGTGTATTAACTACTAATCAGCTTTATATTGTGACATTTCTATTCTATGTGTACTGTATATTGTGAGTGGGTCCCTAAGCTCAGTAAGTGACAGCAACACAGAGCATGTGCAGTGAATCAGCAGAAAAGAAGATGGGGAGCTACTGGGGCATCTTTGGAGACACAGATCTTTACTGCTAAAGGGCTGTGGTTGCCTTGGGCTGGTGCAGAAGCACAAAACATAATGTACAACATTTCTAGCTACTTCTTTAGTTAAGCTTTAGTTCTCCTTTAGTCCTGCTAATGACAAGAAGGTTCCATGTCCCATGGGTAGACACCGGCTTGTCTCCTAATCAACTCCATAGCGACACAATCTTTGTTTATTTTAGGTTTGTTGGCCTCGAAGGTTTGGGGATTAGGGAGCTCATCTCCTACTGTATGTGTCAGGCACACCGGGTCTCCTCTCAGGGCTATGCTCAAGCTTCTCCCTAAAGCTGGCAGTTGGTGGGGGCCATAGTACAGGTGAGCAAAGGAGGGTTGATCGCTGCCCAGGGTGTAGCCCCCAACAGATCTGAGCATCTCCTGATTAGAGGAGAGGTCAACCAATCCGTGAATTGCCAAATACAGGTATGGGACCCGTTATCCAGAATGCTTGGAAACCGGGGTTTTCCAGATAACCGATTTTTACGTCATTTGGATCTTCATACCTTAAGTCTACTAGAAAATCATGTAAAAATCGTGTAAATATTAAATATGGGACCTGTTATCCGGAAAACCGTTATAGCCCGTCTCCCATAGACTCCATTTTATCCAAATAGTAAAAATTGTAAAAAACTATTTCACTTTTCTGTGTAATAATAAAACAGTCGCTTGTGCTTGATCCCGGCTAAGATATAATTAATCCTTATTGGAGGCAAAACCAGTCTTTGATTTATTTAATGTTTACATGATTTTCTATTAGGCTTAAGGTATTACGAAAAGATCAATTATCCGGAAAGCCCCAGGTCCTGAGCATTCTGGATAACAGATCCCATACCTTTACAGTGAAAAAGGAAGACAGCCTTTCTATAATTCTGAACTTTCTGGATAACATGTTTCCAGATAACAGATCCCATACCTGTACTGTAGAAAATATATCATTAACAATGTAGTTTCCAATCGGAAATCATCCAAGCCTGAACAAAAGCTGATCACCTTCAGGTTAACTTTTAGGGGGTTATTTATTAAAGTCCGAATTGATCTCAATATTTTCTGCTACAAACTCCAATCAAATCCACTCGGATTTTGTAACGATTATTTATTATTACACTTTCCCCAAAATTTGCTTTTCTGGGAAAAGAAATCTGATTTTCACAATTTTTTCAGATTTTACCTCAGATTTTCACGATTTATTCAGATTTTTTCACAATTTTTTTTTAGGAGTTTTTCATCGAAAAAACCTCAGATTTCTTATGCTTTTTTCCTGAAAACTTCGGGGTATTACATAGGGATGCACCGAATCCAGGATTCGGTTCGGTATTCGGCCTTTTTCAGCAGGATTCAGATTTGGCCTAATCCTTGTGCCTGGCTGAGCCGAATTCTAATTTGCATATGCAAATTGGGGGCAGGGAGGGAAATTGAGTTACTTTTTGTCACAAAAAAGGAAGTAGAAAATGCTTTCCCCTTCCCACCCGGGAAGGGGTTCGGATTCAGTTCGGTATTCGGCTGAATCTTTCAAAAAGGATTTGGGGGTTCGGCCGAATCCAAAATAGTGGATTCGGTGCATCCCTAGTATTTCACGAAACCCAGCGCACATCAAAAAATCATTGGGACTTCTCCCATTGACATGCAACCTCTGAAATGCCGGATTTTCTGGTTCGGATTTTTCCATCCTTGGGGTTTAATAAATTATGAAAAATTTGTGATTTTTTTTTTTTTTTAAAGTCCGAATTTATTTTAAAAAAAATTACAAATTTTCATGATTTTTGCATTCATAGTTTAGTAAATAACCCCCTTAGTATGTTCCAGAATGGCCTATTCTTAGCAAGATTGCGATTGGTCTCCATTTTTTATTTATGGTAGGTTTTTTAATTATTTTCCTTCCTCTTCTGCATCTTTCTTTGGGCTGGTCACTGAACGATCTATGAGGCTACAATTTTATTGTTGTTGTGTTTATACTTTTTTTTACTTACCTTTCTATTTATAACCAGATAGCTACCGATATTCAAAACTAGAGAACAGCTGAACGAATGCTAAATAATTAAAAAATAAAACTGATTATAATAAAAAATGAAGACCAATTGCATATTGTCTTAGAACAGGATTCTCCATGTTGTACTAAAATTTCATTTTAAGGTGAACAACCCCTTTAAGTGTGACATTCTGGGTCAAGAGACAGGCGAGGGAGAACTGGTCACCATTAAAGACACAATATTTATGCAATTGGTCGTGTTTAGTCATGCCCAGGATTGTGGGATTTGTAGCCGCGTTATCCGTAGCCAAGAGCAAGGCAGAACACAGCAGGAACCACATTGTCCCCAACTATCGGCCAATTTATTCTAATTCCTTTCATTGTATCCCCCAGAGCATGGAATATAGTCACGGTACAGTACATTCAATTCTGCATCTGGGTTTCATTTGCCCAAATAACAGTCTATCAGGACCGGCAACGATTGAATTAAACCTTCTAAAAGGAGAACCAACGGCCCAGAGCTAAATTACTGCTATAGGAAAAATGGATTGTTTGATTTCCATAGCGATCGGCTTGGATCTTTAAAGATGAAAATGACCGAAATAAGAACTTAAAGTGTATTACTAGTGTAACTGCCATTAAATCTCTCTCTATCTGCCTGTTATTACTTAAAGGAGAACACATCCCAATTTTTTTTTTTTTTTTTGCACAAGGAAAGAATGTCATTCTAAGCAATTTTATATTAAATGTACATTAAACAGTATCTGTCTATAGAAACAATGTAGTGGAGATGGCTCTCCTCCAGCTCTTCTGCTAAATAGTTAGGAGTCTAAACCAGCAGTGCAGCGAATATAAACTGCTGCTTATCGTGCTTCTCTTGTGTGGTCCTTCTTTGGAAAGGATCTTTCTGTTCCAAAAAAAAAAAAGACTATCTGCAAGATTCTGTGTTCTAGAATCACATGCACCAAACTGAAGCAATTGAGAACTACATTTCCCAGGATGCACAGAGCTAAATGAGCGCACAGATAGGGAAGCTCTGAAGAAGATCCACAAGGCTTTGCTGAGATTCTTGGCACGGGGGAATTCAGCATGTTTCTGGTATATAAATAATTCCCATCATTAGCTGCACAACCAGTTGGTTGCGCTGAGTAACTGTTTTTTACCAGGAGCATTTATCACACTTTTTATTGGATGTGCTCACTCCCGGAATCTTAAGTGGAACCGGCTAATGTCAATTACTGTATGGCCTTAGGGATCCATAATGCAATGCTGACATATACATATATATTTATAATCTTCATATGCAGACGAGTGCACTCGGAGGAATTTCTGCTTTCAGCTATTCATAAACCCAACCCTAAATATAAAGAAATGTGTCCTTAATGCTGATTTCCCCCCCCCCCCCACGTTCTTGGACATTTGAGTTCTGGTCCTTCGAGAACCACGATTCTTTCAAGGCTTCCCCCAAAAGCCACGGCGCAGTGGACGCATTATCCATCATCAATTTACAGCAATCGGAGAAAACCGTAAACGTAGGCCTTCAGCCTCTCACTCACAGGTGACTGGTGGATTATTTTAGTATGGTGTTGAGAGTGATTTTCTGAGAAAAGTTGCAATTGGTTTTCATTTTTTAGTATTTGTGCTTTTTTGAGTTATTTAGCTTTTTTATTCAGCAGCTCTCCAGTTTCTGTATCTGGTTGCTAGGGTCCAAATTCCCCTAGCAACCATGCATTGATTTGATTAAGAGACTGGAATATGAATAGGAGAGGCCTGAATAGAAGGATCAGTAATAAAAAGTAGCAATAACAATACATTTGTAGCCTTATAGAGCATTTGTTTTTTGATAGATGGGGTCAGTGACCCTCATTTGAAAGAGTCAGAAGAAGAAGGTAATTAATTCCAAGACAATCAAAGAGAAATAATGAAAAGTGTCTTAAAATTAGCCATTCTATATTATACTACAAGATAACAAAGGTGAACCACCCTTTTAAAGAGATTGGTCAGGCTGTTCTTGTGCGACTACATCTCTCTAACCATTGTAATTCTTCCAGTTGCAGAAGGAAATGTCTGGCCTGTTTCTGCCACATTTATGGAAAGCTTTGTAACAGTACTAGTGATGGGCGTATTTGTCCTGTTTCACCACGATCTTCCTGCGGAATTCGCAAAATGTCAGCCAGCGTCAAAATGGGAACCACCGTCGAAAAAAATGTTGATGCCCCCCCCCCCACACACACACCTTTTTGGAGTAGAAGGGGGACCAGGGAGAGTCTGGCTAAATGGGAAAAAAAAAATTCAAAATGCATCAGTTAATAGTGCTGCTGCAGCAGAATTCTGCACTGAAACTGTCAGTTTCTCAGGAGCCCCCAGTCATGCGACTTGTGCTCTGATAAACTTCAGTCACTTTTTACTGCTATACTGCAGCCTAACAACAGAACAATGGGAAGGTAACCAGATAGCAGCTCCCTAACACAAGATAACAGCAGCCTGGTAGATCTAAGAACAACACTCAATAGTAAAATCCAGGTCCCACTGAGACACATTCAGTTACATTGAGTAGGAGAAACAACAGCCTGCCAGAAAGCAGTTCCATCCTAAATTGCTGGCTCATTCTGAAAGCACATGACCAGGCAAAATGACCTGAGATGCACCTACACACCAATATTACAACTAAATACACTTGCTGGTTCAGGAATTACATTTTATATTGTAGAGTGAATTATTTGCAGTTTAAACAGGGTCATTTAGACATAAAACCTACACCATAAAAATCATGACAGATTCCCTTAAAGTTTGAAAACTGGAAATTCGGCTCTTTACGTTTACCAGGACCAGCCTTTTGAGTTTCTCAAATCGCCTCATTGGCACAGGTCCCCAGCACCAGTAACTATGCACCCCTAGCAACGTGACTCCTGCAATCATCTCTGCACAACCTCACATGATTGCTCTCAGCTTCCCCTGCACAGACAGTAGAACAGGCAGTTGTTACAAACTGGCGACTTCCTCTAGAGAAGTGACACCAAGGTTTATTTGGTGTGAAAAAAACAAGTGTGAGCCCCGATCCGACAGGTACAAAGGGCACGTAAATTATGTTTCCTATTCTTCATGTGGCAGACGTTTTAAGCCAAGGCAAGGGCCACCCGCGGCACATTCGGAAAATGAAATTTATGCAAAATGACTGCAGGGGAAATATTAGTAAATGTTAAGGACGTTTCCAGCACTGTACTATATAGGCTATGCAGTTGAGTGTGCCCAATTATTTTCGATTTAAGGGTGCAGCTATCTCCTTTATGTCATTATACAGGTATGGGATCCGTTATCCAGAAACCAGTTATCCAGAAAGTTCCGAATTAAAGGAAAGGCTGTCTCCCATAGACTCCATTATAATCAAATAATCCAAATTTTAAAAAATGATTTCCTTTTTCTCTGTAATAATAAAACAGTAGCTTGTACTTGATCCCAACTAAGATATAATTAATCCTTATTGGAAGCAAAACCAGCCTATTGGGTTTATTTAATGTTTACATCATTTTCTAGTAGACTCTAGAGGTCTCATACCTGTACATAAGGAGCTGCAATGAAGGTATAGCTTATAATGTGCCCAGAACATTCCTTCTCTGTATATTTGTATTTAAACATATGGGAAGGAGGTGCCATATTGTTTCCCTTAGACAGTACAGTATGAGGGTATAGCTTATTGTGTGCCCAGAACATTCCTTCTCTGTATATTTGTATTTATACATATGGGAAGGAGGTGCCATATTGATTCCAATAAGACAGTACAGTATGAGGGTATAGCTTATTGTGTGCCCAGAACATTCCTTCTCTGTATATTTGTATTTATACATATGGGAAGGAGGTGCCATACTGTTTCCCTTAGACAGTACAGTATGAGGGTATAGCTTATTGTGTGCCCAGAACATTCCTTCTCTGTATATTTGTATTTATACATATGGGAAGGAGGTGCCATATTGTTTCCCTTAGACAGTACAGTATGAGGGTATAGCTTATTGTGTGCCCAGAACATTCCTTCTCTGTATATTTGTATTTATACATATGGGAAGGAGGTGCCATATTGTTTCCCTTAGACAGTACAGTATGAGGGTATAGCTTATTGTGTGCCCAGAACATTCCTTCTCTGTATATTTGTATTTATACATATGGGAATGAGGTGCCATATTGATTCCCTTAGACAGTACAGTATGAGGGTATAGCTTATTGTGTGCCCAGAACATTA